>JAOWCC010001112.1:0-85203 GCA_030867875.1 Actinernus sp. WN-2022 | reverse complement strand
ATTCCGCGATGGAAGCGAACAACGAGATGTGAAATCTAAAAATAACCCGGTCTAGAAAAACGCTGCATCAAGAATATATGACAGCTCCTGTATTGATATAATATTTTATGTTTATCAAGAAACTGAATAGGTTGGTTGTAAATCTGCCTCTCTAAAATCTTACTAAATGGAGATCGAGTCTAAAGTTACTTGGATCTGTAACAACACCATTCTTTTAAAAAGGAGTTACTTGAGATACTTTGAAAATGTCTTGTACAGTACCTGTGGACATTGATTGGTTATTTATATGCCAGTCGTAGTACTTCTGTTTGGTCGCCTTAATTGGTTGTACTACATATGCTGCGACTGGCATATAAATCCTATGTAAAGTCGTTTGAATATGTATATTCTGCCGAGGATAGATCATTAACGACATTCCGCACGTGAAACCAGTTTGTGGCTATAAGCACCGTTGCTCATTGGTGGCTGGGGAATATAAAAGGAAAAGGACGCTTTTACCATGTGCTTAGCAAGAAAAGAAAATCAGTCAAGAAAACAGAACTCGGCGTAGTCGTCCTTGTAAGGTGAATCAACCACAGCTGAACTTGAACCTGAACGTTTCAAATGGCAGAACAATTAAGTCCCTGTGCCGGCCCCGGCAGCAATCCAGAAGGCGGTCGGAGAAGGGCTTGCAATTAAGGGAGCAGAAGCGAATTCGCCGGTCGAACAAGTCGCTACAGACTGAGGTATATTAGTTGTTTGGCTTGAGTATATTTTTTTAATCGTGGTAGGACTCCCGTTATCATAGTTTCAGTTGTATTGTATTTCTGTTACTAGTTGCCCGTGATCGTGGCTGTAAAAGAGGTCAGAATGTGTAAGATCGGCCCGTGATCGTGGCTGGATAGAGTTCGGAAAGTTTAAGCTTGGCCCGTGATCGTGGCTGTAAAGAGTTCGGCTTAAGTTTGGCCCGTGATCGTGGCTGTAAAGAGTTTGGCTTAAGCTTGGTCCGTGATCGTGGCTGTAAAGAGTTCGACTTAAGCTTGGCCCGTGATCGTGGCTGTATATAGAGTTCGGAAAGTTTTAGCTTGGCCCGTGATCGTGGCTGTATAGAATTCGGAAAGTTTTAGTTTGGCCCGTGATCGTGGCTGTAAAGAGTTCGGCTTAGCTTGGCTCGTGGCTGTATAGAATTCGGAAAGTTTAAGCTTGGCCCGTGATCGTCGCTGTAAAGAGTTAGGCTAAAACTTGGCCCATGCATGATTGTGGCTGTATAGAATTAGCTTGGCCCGTGATCGTGGCTATGAAAAGTTCAGAAATATGAAGCTTTACCCGTGATCGCGGCTGGAAAAGAATTCAGAAGGATTCAGGCCCGTGATCGTAGCTTAATTTGTGAAGTTCCAAGATTATGATCATCATTGATGGCTGTGAAAGGGTTCAGAGAGTTTAAAATTTAGCCCGTGATCGTGGCAGTAACAGATTTCTGCTTCACCGGCCTGTGATCGTGGCTATGGATAGGTAAATTAGTTGGTCCGTGCATGATGGAGGTTATGTAACCACTAGGTTCTGAAAAAGATCTTGCAGTTGGCTAATTCAAAGTCTGTTCCGTTTAATAAGGTCAATCTTTTGAGCAATTTTTGAATTTGAAGATAGTGTCTTTGGAAACGAAACATCCTAACGCCAACTACTACTCTGCAGTGTTTACTACTCTGCGCGAAAAAATGGCGTCCTCAGACGAGCAATTCAAGAGATATTTGCTGGTTCTCCTGGGAGATAAGGAACAAGAAAAAGTATTTGATGCGATTTCGAAAGTTGACATTAGTCACCGATGCGTTCAGCTATGCCTATGTTACGAAGCCGCCGCGGACGACAAAATCGAGCTAGCGTCCAATGTTGTAATTGTAATGGTTACGGGCACGGATATGTTTGACGCGATTTCACGGAATTGTGATGCTCGTTGGCAGGATACATATGGAGCCGGCGGAATGCAGCAGCCGCGGCGAAACGAGGTAGATGGTCTGGACAGGGACCACGGGATTGAAGGATTGCTCAACGTTGGAGCCTGACTGATGCAGCGGCAGTTGCGACAGTGTGTAATAAATAGATTTGTTCGAACCATAGATCTCGATTGTTACCATTTGTTATTGGTACTAATAGTAGTAGTATTTTTCGAGGTACTTTTGGATTTTCAGTCCTTTTAGTTACTTAATTAGATTACTTTTGTTAGAGGGGTTTCGTAATTTCCTTCATTCATCATTTATTTTCCCTTCCTTGATTAGGGTGAGCAACTCCCATGGGTTAGCCTGAGTTCTGGGCTGCCTGTGGACGTACCGTTTTCGGGCGTGGGCAGTTGCTCTTTCCTGATCCGGGATCCCATCCTCGCTAGTATTTTATTCTCTTGGGAAGGGGGAGTTTCATATTAAGTTGGGCCTCTATCCGGCCGGTCCAGCGGCGAAGCTAGCGGATATGAATACCGACTCAGGCAAATATTATAAAGTCACAAATGAGTTGAAGGGTTTTGTCAGGGCATTTTCAGAATAAATCTGAAACAGTATGAGCGAATTATAAGTATACGTATTAGTTTATTTGAAAGATTAATACGTTAAGGTTTGGAAGAGGGTAATAAAGAGATGTAGAATGAAATGAGGTTAACGGTCTCGTCTCTTAGGGGCGGCACTGTGAAGGGAGGAGTGGCACTTCCACACATTATTAATGACAATACCCGAGGCAGAATAATACACTATTATCAGTCATTATTATATTTAATTCGTAGCACTATAATAGCAATATATTTTATCCGTTTTAAACTTTTACCTTTTTAGCCTGCTTGTGTGTACATACAAATATTTACTCTCATTTAACTTAATGTAAAGCGCTTTTGAATATTTTACATAATTTAAGCGCTATATAAATTTACACATTATTATTATTATAGATATATGTCGAGGGTATAGCTAGTGATTCGCTGGCAATTGTCATGAGTTAATTTGGAATGTCACTTGAAGCTTTAATTAAATGATAAGGCCCGTGAAACACTACTAAATCTAAATAGTACTAATCGTTGCTATTTATTTACTTTTATTCTTTAAATATGTCTATTTAGTGCTAAATTGCTACGAGTAGTTCTAGGGTCTAATGTCCACATTCTAGTGTCTTGTCAAATCTGTATCAAAGTTAATGATTACGAATGATCTTGATGCCAGAAGTGGTTGCTTTGTGCATTGTATTTCCAACGAAGCCCGCCGGTCCCTTAGTGCAGCAAATCCTCGGGAAACTCACGTAGTAGTCCTTTTGGACAAGTGTCCTCTTGTAGACCTAGAGAAAGTAAAATGTGGACTGCTGAAGGACTATTTGTCGAGTCGCTTCGCCTCGCTGTCTGTTCTTTTTTCGGCATTCCCCTACTCGCCACTCTAGCCCGGGATTCGAAGAAATATTCGACTAAAGTTTCATTTTAAAAGGTATATATACAAAGGTTAAGATAAAAGAAAGTCAGTTAAGCATATATACCTATGAATAATTACACGATGGCCCAAACTAGGGATGGATTTCGAAAGATTTGAGAGTCACATAATAACAACTTACACCGATCTTTCTGATTTTCGTAGCCTACGAAAATAATTTGCGCGCGCAAAGCACCATGGGCTCGGACACAGGGTCTTTAAGTAACGCCTGCTCTGCAGAATGATTTTTTTCCCAACTCAAATCGGTATTGATCAGGAGCCCATTACCCGGAGCGTCCATCATCTCCCATACTACGTCTATGAATCAGCGTTTTTACAGACCGGGTTATTTTTAGAATGTGTTTAGTTTGGTTCCGCTAGCCAATCACAAGCGTTTGCGTAATTTTAATTCAAATGATTATTATTTGATGTTGCAGCCATGTTGGATGACTTAACAAGAGAAGCTAACGAGGCATATTTTGTTGACAACATTCCGCGATGGAAGCGAACAACGAGATGTGAAATCTAAAAATAACCCGGTCTAGAAAAACGCTGCATCAAGAATATATGACAGCTCCTGTATTGATATAATATTTTATGTTTATCAAGAAACTGAATAGGTTGGTTGTAAATCTGCCTCTCTAAAATCTTACTAAATGGAGATCGAGTCTAAAGTTACTTGGATCTGTAACAACACCATTCTTTTAAAAAGGAGTTACTTGAGATACTTTGAAAATGTCTTGTACAGTACCTGTGGACATTGATTGGTTATTTATATGCCAGTCGTAGTACTTCTGTTTGGTCGCCTTAATTGGTTGTACTACATATGCTGCGACTGGCATATAAATCCTATGTAAAGTCGTTTGAATATGTATATTCTGCCGAGGATAGATCATTAACGACATTCCGCACGTGAAACCAGTTTGTGGCTATAAGCACCGTTGCTCATTGGTGGCTGGGGAATATAAAAGGAAAAGGACGCTTTTACCATGTGCTTAGCAAGAAAAGAAAATCAGTCAAGAAAACAGAACTCGGCGTAGTCGTCCTTGTAAGGTGAATCAACCACAGCTGAACTTGAACCTGAACGTTTCAAATGGCAGAACAATTAAGTCCCTGTGCCGGCCCCGGCAGCAATCCAGAAGGCGGTCGGAGAAGGGCTTGCAATTAAGGGAGCAGAAGCGAATTCGCCGGTCGAACAAGTCGCTACAGACTGAGGTATATTAGTTGTTTGGCTTGAGTATATTTTTTTAATCGTGGTAGGACTCCCGTTATCATAGTTTCAGTTGTATTGTATTTCTGTTACTAGTTGCCCGTGATCGTGGCTGTAAAAGAGGTCAGAATGTGTAAGATCGGCCCGTGATCGTGGCTGGATAGAGTTCGGAAAGTTTAAGCTTGGCCCGTGATCGTGGCTGTAAAGAGTTCGGCTTAAGTTTGGCCCGTGATCGTGGCTGTAAAGAGTTTGGCTTAAGCTTGGTCCGTGATCGTGGCTGTAAAGAGTTCGACTTAAGCTTGGCCCGTGATCGTGGCTGTATATAGAGTTCGGAAAGTTTTAGCTTGGCCCGTGATCGTGGCTGTATAGAATTCGGAAAGTTTTAGTTTGGCCCGTGATCGTGGCTGTAAAGAGTTCGGCTTAGCTTGGCTCGTGGCTGTATAGAATTCGGAAAGTTTAAGCTTGGCCCGTGATCGTCGCTGTAAAGAGTTAGGCTAAAACTTGGCCCATGCATGATTGTGGCTGTATAGAATTAGCTTGGCCCGTGATCGTGGCTATGAAAAGTTCAGAAATATGAAGCTTTACCCGTGATCGCGGCTGGAAAAGAATTCAGAAGGATTCAGGCCCGTGATCGTAGCTTAATTTGTGAAGTTCCAAGATTATGATCATCATTGATGGCTGTGAAAGGGTTCAGAGAGTTTAAAATTTAGCCCGTGATCGTGGCAGTAACAGATTTCTGCTTCACCGGCCTGTGATCGTGGCTATGGATAGGTAAATTAGTTGGTCCGTGCATGATGGAGGTTATGTAACCACTAGGTTCTGAAAAAGATCTTGCAGTTGGCTAATTCAAAGTCTGTTCCGTTTAATAAGGTCAATCTTTTGAGCAATTTTTGAATTTGAAGATAGTGTCTTTGGAAACGAAACATCCTAACGCCAACTACTACTCTGCAGTGTTTACTACTCTGCGCGAAAAAATGGCGTCCTCAGACGAGCAATTCAAGAGATATTTGCTGGTTCTCCTGGGAGATAAGGAACAAGAAAAAGTATTTGATGCGATTTCGAAAGTTGACATTAGTCACCGATGCGTTCAGCTATGCCTATGTTACGAAGCCGCCGCGGACGACAAAATCGAGCTAGCGTCCAATGTTGTAATTGTAATGGTTACGGGCACGGATATGTTTGACGCGATTTCACGGAATTGTGATGCTCGTTGGCAGGATACATATGGAGCCGGCGGAATGCAGCAGCCGCGGCGAAACGAGGTAGATGGTCTGGACAGGGACCACGGGATTGAAGGATTGCTCAACGTTGGAGCCTGACTGATGCAGCGGCAGTTGCGACAGTGTGTAATAAATAGATTTGTTCGAACCATAGATCTCGATTGTTACCATTTGTTATTGGTACTAATAGTAGTAGTATTTTTCGAGGTACTTTTGGATTTTCAGTCCTTTTAGTTACTTAATTAGATTACTTTTGTTAGAGGGGTTTCGTAATTTCCTTCATTCATCATTTATTTTCCCTTCCTTGATTAGGGTGAGCAACTCCCATGGGTTAGCCTGAGTTCTGGGCTGCCTGTGGACGTACCGTTTTCGGGCGTGGGCAGTTGCTCTTTCCTGATCCGGGATCCCATCCTCGCTAGTATTTTATTCTCTTGGGAAGGGGGAGTTTCATATTAAGTTGGGCCTCTATCCGGCCGGTCCAGCGGCGAAGCTAGCGGATATGAATACCGACTCAGTCAAATATTATAAAGTCACAAATGAGTTGAAGGGTTTTGTCAGGGCATTTTCAGAATAAATCTGAAACAGTATGAGCGAATTATAAGTATACGTATTAGTTTATTTGAAAGATTAATACGATAAGGTTTGGAAGAGGGTAATAAAGAGATGTAGAATGAAATGAGGTTAACGGTCTCGTCTCTTAGGGGCGGCACTGTGAAGGGAGGAGTGGCACTTCCACACATTATTAATGACAATACCCGAGGCAGAATAATACACTATTATCAGTCATTATTATATTTAATTCGTAGCACTATAATAGCAATATATTTTATCCGTTTTAAACTTTTACCTTTTTAGCCTGCTTGTGTGTACATACAAATATTTACTCTCATTTAACTCAATGTAAAGCGCTTTTGAATATTTTACATAATTTAAGCGCTATATAAATTTACACATTATTATTATTATAGATATATGTCGAGGGTATAGCTAGTGATTCGCTGGCAATTGTCATGAGTTAATTTGGAATGTCACTTGAAGCTTTAATTAAATGATAAGGCCCGTGAAACACTACTAAATCTAAATAGTACTAATCGTTGCTATTTATTTACTTTTATTCTTTAAATATGTCTATTTAGTGCTAAATTGCTACGTCGAGTAGTTCTAGGGTCTAATGTCCACATTCTAGTGTCTTGTCAAATCTGTATCAAAGTTAATGAATTAATTAGATCAGTAAGAAATATGTATGCAAGTTAATGTACCTCATTAATAGTCTTTATTGGGATTTACAGCAGCACCCATGTGACCTGAATACTGTGTTTGGATTCACGGTGGGCATAAATGACCCCGAAATCGCTAGGGTTGAGCGTGACCAAAATTAGATAAAATGGTACAATTTCCTAAATTCTCCTTGAAATTGAATAACATTTTCACAGTTTACTATGCAAGTAAAATGTTAGGTTCTGGTTAAATTAGTTTTAGATAATGACATTATTGTGACGTCATAAGAGTAAGCTCCTTTTTTGGTCAAATTCCTTTTTAAATAGTCGTTTAAAGTAAAGTACGCTCTTTCGAAGATATAGCGATGCGTTTTTATTTGGCACAATTTTGAAGTCTCTATGATAAATATTCCCGAAGTTATTAAGGATTTAATATTTTCATGACGTCATGATCTGTGACGTATTGTGTTTTATATAAATGGGGCTTTCCACTGTAAAAGAAAAACAAAAACTCGATATTACAAATACTTAGTGCGTTAAAAGTGCATTGGTAAAAACATATAGATACAATGCTCACTCGCCTATATTTAGAGGGCGTTTCCAAATACTCATGACGTTATAGTGACGTTTACATTTTTTCAATGCAACCTTGAAAGCATTTATCCATTAAAAATTACAATTCAAAAAACATACGATTTTAGGTACTAAGGTCTTCTTAAAGTTTCTAGATTGTTATATAATAATATTTAAGACTCCAAAAGTTATTTGAAGGAATATGTTTCATAAATGGTTTTATGCTTTTTATTTCCCGCCAAAATTTGTCGGGAAAATTACGAAAATTCAAAATTAAATAACTTTTCTCCCTCTTAACCAATCGAAATAGGGTTTTCGATTACTTTGTTCCCAACAAGAGAGAATTGAAAAAATTAACATTTTAGTATCTTACGGCTACTTGAAAATATGGAGAAACCTATTATAAATGGATGAATGACGTCAGTGTGACGTCATTAAGATGTTCGCGTTAACACAAAACACAACATTTTATTTTGTTTAGCGCTCTAAACCTCTCCATAAAAAAAATCATTATTGTACTGTTGAAAGTATTGAAGATATAGACAAATGAAACAACCCTGGCGATGTTGGGGTCATTTATGCCCACCGTGATTGGTTGTCAACCGCATGAATTATTAATGAATTTTACAATACAAGTTATTGCAATTGTATACGTACTCAGAGACAGTTATGTTACAGTTACTGTTACGTACTATTAATTCAAACTATAAGAGAGCTACAATATGTCAAGAAAAAACTAAGGCCGCTGGTGAAATGCGACGTCAAGTGGTATGAATGTGTGAAGGAGTGGTATTTATAGAACTCCTAATTGATCCCAAAGGGATAATGCAAAAGCATGTATTCAACATGTAACAAAGAGAAAAATATTGTAAATAAATGTGTAGAAAATGAGGTGAAAATGAGGTGAAAGTGAGCTTGGTTTTATCAATTTATCCTAGGGATAAAGTAGTTATCCTTGATTCGAACAACCGCGCCCTGAACTACAAAAAAATGCATCTGAGGGGAAGATAAACACTGATATAATCAACGCAGGGTCGACTCGGAGGGGCGAAAAACCTAAAACAAACTGGCTGTGAGGAAGGTCTATGTATAGCTCTTGAAATGTCAGCCTGTTCTTTCCATGATGGTTAGTTTATCTTAGGGGTTATTTACAGGATAGCAGGGTAACCCTTGTACTATGGTTAACCTAGTAGTACGGTCAACCTACCGCCATTGTATTCTGCATGTGAAGGGTCAACTTTGTCGGGTACTAGGATGACCCTAGCACTAGAGTCAACCTACCTGAGAGGTAGGATAATCCTAGCACAAGGGTCAACTTTTGCACGCGTTAGCCGTTACTTGATGTAAACGGTTGGCTAGGGAGAACTCGCCTGACCCGGGACAACTCTATTCTGGAGCCAAATTTCACATTGCAAGTTGCAGGATTTGTCTAGCAATTAGTAGGTAACATATAACAGCATTATAGAGCAGATTTCGTATAAGTGGGACAAACTACAGTACTGACAGCAGCAGGGAATTCTGCTGCCGCTGACCAAAATAATCGCGGGCGTTTCCACATGTGAACGAAAAAGGAGTGTTCGGACAGAGCTGAATGAAAATTTAGCTTTTACAAGACTCTGTCCGCTCAAAAATGCCTTTTCAAGTTTTAGTACCTTTTTTCTAGTATGTTTCGGATACTTGGAAAGTCAGCAAGGACTCTCTTTGAAGGAAAATTGACCGAAGCGTCGGGAAAATCAGGATTTCCCCTCCTGTCAGCCGTAGGATCTTGAAAAGAAAACGCCTTTGTTTACAACTAAAGATCAACCAGGAATCAAACAATTAAGCACGAGAAATTTCCTAATCAACTTGTTACCTCTGTTGATATTTTCCCTTTCTTAAAAATTGATTTGGGAGTGATTCTTGCGAATTTTAATAGTAAACTGCATTCAATTCGACGGCCTGTCACGAGTAATCGAATTTGGCGCGAACTGGAAGTTGTCTGCCTGACAGGATTGCTGTTTCTGAGCTGTGTTGTCAACGTCAAGATAAACGGTAAGTAAAAGTTTGGAGTTTATATGCAGGAGATATAAAATGTGGCTACTGATTTTTTTCAACATAAGTTTATCGTGAAATATGTGAAGAGTTTGTAAAGGTTAATTTTATACACCCGAATGTGAAGTCTCCACTAACCAAAAACGTTCATCTTCATGTAGCTAAAAATCTAGCCGGACCCACCAAAAGATTATTGACATTTTCTTTTCATTTCATCTTTATTCTTCACATTTCAGAGAAATTCAACTCTCTCAAAATTGCCGCACGTATGGTAAAGTCGTATTATATTTCATTGCCACACAAAATTTAACTTGCGACCTGGTTTGCTTCATCGAGGATAAGCACAACTTGAAAACACCACACGGCTGCCTGTTGTTTTATATTTTCAGTTCCATAGAATCAGTCATTCAAGTCCAGTATAAATCTTTGAAATCGAATTATTTTCCTGGAGTGTACTTCTAATTGAACTTTTTTCTTTTTTGACGTGCTTGTTCGAGAAACGGGATAGAAAACGGTAGAGCATTTATCTCGAAATCTAGCCGAACCCACCAGAATGAAAACTATCTGAATTCACTCTATATGCTTCAAAATTAATTTTAGTTACAAGGTTTTGTCTTTAAAAATTGCTTAAATAGTGTTTTTAGTTTACTGAAAACGTGCGAGAGCGATCGCGCGAGCTCGTAACTTATCTGGACTAATAGATTCGAACGAAATGAAATAAATTGATAAGCGCTTCGATTGAAGTCGCGTTGGCAAGGAACCCGAAGTTTATATATTAGTACTGCCTTTTCTTACAAGAATAGTACCTCATCTATTTATCGTTAACTTGTTAAATTTGTGAAGGCATTAATATTCTGCCTTAATTTGCAAATATGTGACTGTTCGTACAGGAGAATTTATAAAGGTGTCGATTTTGCACATACATGTACTGTAACTATATGTTATAACATGACTTGCCTAAATTTAAACTACCGAGTATTATAAAGTACCATTCATATTTACAAGTCTTTCAAACTAATTTTGTGTCATTTTTGGTCACAAAATCTCATGATATCAGAGTACAAATTACTAATGTTGGCCCTTCAGAAGTGCAGAGTTTAACGAGTCAAGCTGTGGGTGTACCGATTATCCCCCCTTTATCTTGTCCATTGTCAATATTTGCATGATTACTTCAATGGATAATCACATTCCTTACTACCCTCTCTAATTCTTTTACTTTACTTTGCAGAGTTGACTGTGGCACTGAATAACACAATTTATAAATAATGGACACTGTTCCCTTTCTCGTTCAAGTTAATACGGTCATATATAACTGTAGTGTCATTCACTAGTCATATATAGCAATTAGAATGTGGTCAAAAATCTTGAGAACCCTGCAGAGTTACAAAATTTCTTGAACTATAGTCAGGGTCATAAATTGGAGAATTATTTCCCACTTAATGCCCTTAATCCTCACACCTAGCTTAGACAAAATATAAGTTTTGTTAGTTAAGGATATTATATAATCTTAAAGGAAGTGGGGTAGGTTGTGAACAGGCTAGGAAGAAGCCTGTAGAATTATTACTCTATGTACATGTAGAAATTATAAATAAAGATTGCCTGATCTCATATTAAACTGCATGTCATGTTTAATAGGCAATGTTCTTTTGTCCATCTGTGTCTACAGAATATATTTCTTTTTATAATATTAAAGAGCCCTCACTTAAGCTATGCAATTCATTTGTTTTAGTTTTCAGACAGGGTTTTGATTGGTAGAATTAGGAATAACCTCCCCATTTGTTCCTCTTAAATGTAGCCAAAAAGTGTTTATTCTGCTTTCTCTTTTGGAGGTTTACTCTTTCTGGCTGTGCATGGCTAAACGGTAAACCTACGACTCATTGTTAGTGGTCTTTCAACTTTTTTTCTGTTCAGCACTTACAAGCTGTTATTAAAAGGGACATGAGGAGTAAATTGACATAACAAAAAGCCGGTATCCTGAGGACTTTCCAGGATGTTTTGTTACTTTTTTTGCAATATATGATACAAATTTAGCAGGGCTCTCCTCGGTACCGAAGCAGCTCGGATAGAAATTTAAATTGAACCTCAATTTCGAGTATATTCAACATCTTTTTCACACCTCCGACAACAAACTCTACAAGTACTCTCAGGAAAAATTTGTGTGGAAGAAATTGAATAAAATGCAGGTAGAGAAAAAAGCAAACAAAATCGTACGAAGCACGCTGCCATATTTGTTTTATTTCCCTGCACAACCACACAGGAAACCCGCGCGGATAAGTTCTAGCGCATGCGTAGACATAATTCCCTGCTGCTAGTACTGACTAGATACAGCACGGTTACCGTACGGCATGCCGTGACATTGAAATGGTTTCCCATTGTTTTTGGCCTGCTGATCCAATCAAATTACAGAAATACCTACGGTACAGCACGGTTACAGCGCGTCTACGAATATGCCGTAGTTTGTCTCACTCATACGGAATCTGCTCTAGGTCACCAGACAGTAGCAATGAAGGGCACCCCTGAAGAAATTATCAACGTTAATCCACCAAAACCCGCCAAAACCCGCCAAAACTCTACTCGTGTCGGCCATTTTGTTTTCTATTCTTGAATGATTGATGCGGCCGCATCGTGTTGAATTGACTCGGGCAGTTAAGGTAACCCTACCTGAATCATTTTGCTTGTAAACCCGAGCTATCTTTGACCCTAGTGCTAGGGTAGCCCTCACTAGGGTCAACCTCCCTTCATGTAAACACACCCTTAATCGACTCTTTAAGTTGGTTTAATATACTTGTACGAATTTAAAACGCAAGAAATTGGCATATAGCTCCAGTTCGGTGATTCGTGCGTTCATGCCCCGTAAGTCTGACAATTAAGTCACAGGTTTCACAAGTGCATGTTTCGCTCAGCTTTAGCTTAATTGTCACAACTATTACTACGTTCGAATGCATTTATATACAAATCGCTCCTCCTCCGCGAACAGGAAAGTGTCATCTTCTTTGAGTTTCCGCCGTTGTAAACAAAAGTGATCAATTCCAGAAAAATACTTTCATTTTAATTGTTGCCTCAAAATTGGAGCTTTCATTAATGCACTAGTCAATTGGAACCCCGGCCCTCCGACCCCCAGGACATAGCGGGGCATTAACAGGGACATGGCCGTGGAATAACGCACATTTAATGCTGCATTTCTCCGGGGGAACGGGGAAAGTAACGATTTGCAAAATTTGCGGATATTTTAGCGGTGGTTGTAGCGCCAGCCACGACAGAGCGGGACTGGGCCCGAGCATCAACAACGCTGGAAATAGCCTGCGAGCCGGCTCTCCTGTGGGTTCATTACTTGAATTTTGTTCAACATGTCGTTCTGGAAGTTTCGTTTCAATCGTTTAATGAGCCGCTTATAATCCTTCTTCGTAGAAAAAAACTTGTGTCTCAAAAAAGGATCACTGGGGTATTTCGACAGCAATTTACCTAAATTCCGCAATTCCTTTTTAAGGGAGTGACAACTCTTGTCAAACCATTTCTGTTTTTTACTCGTACTCGTCGATTTCTTTCTTGGGCCTTTTCTATTCTTGGCAGGCACTACTCTTTTGGACACATTAACTATAATATCAGTAAACGAACTGACTAACGAGTCTATTTCCAAATCAGCTTCATTTGATGAATCCAACAAATCGCTCATTTCATTGTAAATCTCCTCGCTAGCAAGATTATCACTCAGGGAAGATTTCAACTCATCATTCCATACAAAGGACATCGGAAATGGTGTCAAATCTAACGGATTTTCCGCTATAGAACTAGGCTCAGCCATCAAAGCAAAGGACAGAAAACAGTGATGTGAAAACTCCGCCACATCGGATACAGAAAAATGATTTACCAATGGCAAAATATCATGGGAAACAATTGTATAGTCAACCACGCTTGCACCGTTATAAGTATGGCACGTAAACTGACCGAGAAAGTCTCCTTTCGTCCTACCGTTTAAGATAACCAAACCATTCCCACAACACAATTCAGATAACGACCTCCCATACGAATTGACGTGGCTATCCCTAGATTTCCGTGACTCAATTGGACTAGTGATATTTGACAAATTAGGAAGCGTGTCATCTACAAAATCATCTAAACAACCGATTCTGGCATTAAAGTCCCCGCATAACATAATTTCCCCTAACCTAGAAAATTTATAAATACTTTCTTGCAAAATTTCAAAATGGTCACTGGCCAGCCTCTTTTCTCTGGGGGAGTTCTGCGGGGGGATGTACACTGTACAGACAAATAAATCCCCCTTCATATGAAAGAAATCTTTCTCTAACTTCCACCAAACAAACTCTTCGCTACTTTCCTTATCAAGAAATTTGATACCCTTCCTTAAAGAGGACTTCACTAGAATAGTAATTCCACCAGAATTTCTGCGCGCCTTATCCGATGCTTTCCTGCACTTGGAGAAAGAATAAAACCCGTCGATATTGAAATCATTATCACTCAACCATGTTTCGACTAAAGAAACACAATCGAATTGTTCAATTGTGGAAATAAAATCATCATCGTTTAGCTTTCCTCCAAGCCCCTCAATATTCCAAGAGCAGAATTTAACAAACCTATCGTTCAACATACTTATATGCAAAACAACTCCAGCCATTTCAGTCAACTAAACGAGTAAACAAATTAAACAAAGTAGTAATAAACTGCAGGTCTACATAACCTAAACAAAAATAAAACGACAAACTATAGATTATCTCCTAAGCAAGTGTACTTACTTGATTAGTTATTGGTGGAAAAAGATTAGGATTACAAAAAGTCAAACCTGGCGCCCCCGTAGGTACCGGGGGCGGGATCACTACCCTCTGTTGTACTTGGCTAACTTGTACTAGTCGGGTAATTAACTCCGTCAACCCTCTCAGTTGTGAAGTAACTGCTGACATGTCAGTTCCTTGGCTAGGCAGATCAGGTGGATGCCGACTAGCCTGCTGGCGCTCTTCTATTAACCGCGGAGGACGAGACTCGTGTCTGTAAGGGTTGGGCCTGTCATATGGACGTGTTTGCGGTCGCCGGTCGCTGAGACGAATACCAAACGCCGTTCTTATTCCACGCTTTAAGTTTGCGGCGAAGGCAGAGACACCATACGTTCTATTAAGGTGCTTGCTGTCAAAAAATAATTTCCTATCACGCAGATTACTATTATCAACGCAAGTAACATTTGACAAATTATTTATCCGCCGGTGCACTGCATCATTCACGTCAATGACTGTTTTATCCAAATCATCATCTCGGGGGGTGATATTGGAGATGATTAATTTTCTGTCCGGAAATGCGTTCACAGCCACACGTACCATCTCCACTTGTTTCTCGATCACATCTTCCACATCCAAACTTTCCACATCATTTACTCCGGTATTTATAACGAGACCCTTTCTCACTAAAAACCTCGGAGAATTCAAAATCTCCGTAGCTTTGGCTGTATTACCACAGGGAATTACTTTCACGTTACTTTGTGGGCACAACTTCTTTGTATCTATAAACTTCCTGTTCGAATCACATAGGAAAACAAAATCGTATTCTTGTGGCGGTTTATCTCGTTGAACTCTTTGTGAACCGGGCGAAACATTTTGACTGTCATCTGGTTCGATGTCCGCTCTGTCGTTGTCTATAGATTCTTGAATTGGCTCTTCTGTTTGAACCAGAGCGTTGGTGCGGGGTATCTCTTCCCGCCTCTCTTCAGCATGGTTGCGCTCCAGCTCTGTAATGCGATTCTGCAACGCACTGTTAGTGTCTTCTAATGTCCGAACTTTCTTCGCCAAATTAGCTTTCTCCTCAACAAGAGATCCAAGTCGACCCTGCATTTTCTTTATTTCCGCCTCCGCTTTGACAAGCCTTTCCTGGTACTCATTACTCAAACTCTCGTGTGTATTCTTTAACACTGCCATTTCGTGCTTCACACGATTAACCATCGAGTCATTCGAACTTAGTTTCAAATCCGACTCTGTGGCTAGTCTGTCCACTCGTATGACTACTTCTTCAATCTCAGAGACACGCTTAAGGCACAACTGAACACTTTCTAAATTTTTCTGCTGTGCTATCTCAACGGTCGGTGCGTTCTCTGTTAATTTCTTTGCACTGCTTACAGCGGCATGAGATTTCCTCGACGAGATTAATCTTGTGCGTCGGGGATACCTTGTTTTAGAGCTTTTATTTGTCGTTGTAAGAGGTTCTAAGTCTTCTAAGTCAATGCCCTGTTCTTCTTCATCTACAACCTCATCATCGCAATCACTTAGAACGTCTAGTGATACTCCATTAAGGTACAGCACGCGCATGTTCTCTTTATCCTGGAAGACTTCTGTATATGCGGGTCCAATATGTTCATTGTCTAAAACTTCATCCGTTGAGAGCAAATTAACAAAATCTCTCAGACGAGAAAACTCCGTTTCTTTCAATCAATCAATCAAACTTTATTGCTCTTACAATGACATGTATACAATATAAAAAAGAAAAATAACTAATATATATATATACAATGTGATGGGCAATACAGATTAAATAATATTTGAGCCTGGAGGCTAAATAAACTGTGAAGTTCTCGAGTTAGCCTCCAGCCTTGTTAATTAGCAATTATAATAGGAGAAAGGAAATCGGGAAGGAAATTTAGAAACTAGTTTAGATTACTGGGAAAACTCTAAGAATTTGAATATTAATTACAAAAATATAAATAATAATTTGAGGAATTATAGATAGTTATTTTGAGTATTGGTCTGACAATAAATACTGTTTTATGCGTTTTGGGAAAGAAAATACATTTAAATTTTTGAGGTGGTCTGGGAGATTTCGCCAAAGGTCAATTGCCATGAATGAAATCATTTGTTTTCCTATGTTTGTTCTCACGCCTGATTTATATAAATTTTGTTTGGCTGCATATCTCGTATTATAACTGTGGACATTGCTGGCATATTGAAAAAAATTATCGAACAAGTTAGGTAATTGACCTTTGTGCCAGAGGTGAACAAATTTTAATGCGTGGAGATGGTAAACATTGTGAACTGTAAGTATATCTAAGATATTTAGCAGTGGGAGAGCACTTTCAGTATTTCTACCATACAATGTGGCAAAAAATATTAATCTTGCGACATGGTTTTGCTTTGTTTGTACTTTTTGTAAATTGGTTTTATAAGCGCTGCCCCAAGCTAATATCGCATATGAGATGTATGGATAAATAAGATTGTAATAAATTTGCTTTAGTTGCGTCAATGATAAATAGTGCCTCAGCTTGGATATAATACTTGTGTTTTGTGAAATACGCGAAGATACATATGATATATGGTATTTCCAACACATTGTATCGTCAATCATGACTCCTAGATATTTTATGTGGTCTTTTCTTTTCAAGGAGTGGCACGATCCATCAGAGCTCAATATTTTGATATCAATATTCATGTCCCTTTTCTTAGCTGACTTTATGATCATAAAATTAGTTTTCGATAGATTAATAGATAACTTATTTATGTCACACCATTATTTAACCTTTTTTAATTCAGAGTTCATTAAATTTTCTAGGCTTTTAAAATCTTTAGCCGATGCAAATACATTTGTATCGTCCGCAAATATTTTGAATGTTAGGGCATCAGAACAATTCGGTATATCGTTGATGTAAATTAAAAATAAAAGTGGTCCTAGAGAGCTACCTTGAGGGATGCCACAGATCATTGTTTGTTTGGGGGAGTCGACATTTCCTAGAGACACATACTGCTGCCTGTTCGTTAAATAACTTGTGAACCATTTTAAGGGTAGGCCTCTAATGCCATAGGATTCTAGTTTATTTAGTAGTATTCCATGGTTAACAGTGTCGAATGCTTTCGAAAAATCTAAGAACACTTCACAAGTATACAAGTTATTATCAATCGCTTTTCTTAGGTTATCTGCAATTTCTGTTATAGCCTGGGATGTCGAGCGGCCTTTGCGAAATCCAAATTGGAATTCAAAGAGAATTTCTTGTTTTTCAATGTGATTAATAAGTTGCTTGTATATTAGTTTTTCAAACATTAGAGTAAAGGCTGATAAAGTCGAATTAAATAGGACGAAAATTGGCTGGATTAGTAATTTCCCCTCCTTTATCGACAGGCGTTACCTTAGAAATTTTGAGGATATCCGGTACAATTCCTTGAAGAAGGGATTGATTGAAAATTATTGTTAGTGCTTCATATATATGTTCACGGGCAAGTTTAATGCATGATGGGGGGATACCAATTGATGACTTATTTAGTTTAAGTCCCATAATTGCATCGTAGACTTCATGTGCATAAATGCCACGAAATACAAAACTATTCTGGAAGGATCTATTAATGTATTTTGTTGGATTATCATCATTTGGTGGAAGCTTACTAGCTAGATCGTTGCCAACATTAATATAATGTGTGTTTAATTGATGAGAAATGCTAGCCTTATCAGTATAACATTTATTTTTATAGAGAAGCTTCTTTATCGTTGTTTGCGAGTTAATATTTTTCCGATTTGTTATCATTCCAATCAACTTCCACGTTGTTTTTAAGTTTTCTTTATTTAAATTAAATTGAGCGCGAAAATAGTTCGTTTTTGCGGCTTCTTTAACTTTGTTTAATTTGTTGTTATATGCTTTATACATCTTTACTTTTGTTGGATCATTACTTAAAAAGTGGGTTTTAAAAAGTTTTTGTCTTCTCCTTATCGAGACCAGTAAAGCATGAGATATCCATGGTTTTTTAAATTGTTTTTTCTTTTTATTAGATACTTTACGTATCGGAGCGTGCCTATCAGTTATTGTTTGAAGCGCTTCAACGATTCTATTCAAACATTATCGTCACTTACAAGACTTTGGAAATCCGTGTGCGCTACGTCATTAAAAAATAAGTCATCGTTAAAATTCGAAAAATCTCTAAAATATCGTAAATCGTCTGTCACGGGTAGCTTATTCGCGACCGTGCAGAATATAGGAAGGTGGTCAGAGATATTAGCTAAACAAATACCTGCTTTTAATACTTTTTGTGGAATGTTGGTGTAAATATGATCTATTAAAGTCGAGGTATGATCAGTGATTCGTGTCGCCTTTGTAATAATTGGCAGGAAACCTAAATCTAGAATCATGTCAAGGAAATCAGATGTTTGGTTATCAACGTTGTATTTTAGGAAGTTTATGTTTATGTCTCCGAGCAAGAAAATTTCTTGTCCTTTACTGTTTAAGTACTCAAGCTTAACTTTTAAGATTTCGAGAAAATGTTTGCGGTCATTATGTGGGTGTCGGTAAATGCAGCCAAATATAATATTCTTTTGTCTTTTTCGTATGATCTCAATCCAACAGGATTCTACACCTTCCGCAGTTAGTTCAAGGTCATGCCTTCTCACAAATTCCAATTCTTTCGTAAGATAAAGGCCAACACCTCCAGACAATGTTTTAGAGTTTGTATGCAAAAACGAATATCCTGGTATGCTAATGTTTTGGCTGTTTGTCTCTTTCAGTTTAGTTTCTGAGATAGCAATAATATCTGGTGATTCCTTCGATGTGAGAAGGATATCTTCTAACATTGAGAGGTTTTTAGATAAACTGCGCATATTGCAATGCAAAATTGAGAATCCATTTTGTCGAGTTGCCTTATAAAATAAAGATCCAGTTTGTTTAATAGAATAATATTTTGATTCTATGTAATTCTCGAATTCTTCAGCTTGTTTATCTGGGCATTCAATGATATCTTGGAAAAGGTCTTTCGAGTCAAATATAGAGGTGGGGGAGGAGTAAACCCACGCGCCAGTTATGTTTAGGAACTCTTTATCGTCAAGATCATGGAATGGTAGTTCAACAAGCATGGTATAGCTACTGCTAGCGATCATTGGATTGAAGAAAATTCGATGCATGTAGGTTTAAAGTTACTAACCTTATTCTGCTCATAGTTTTTCAGTAATATATTTATAAATAATGTGGTATACATAAAGGTAATAAGCTTATCTGCTTATCAAATGGCGGCGGTTCTTACTTTCAAAGTCGCGGAGGTCTTCATCGGTGTCGAAAGAGAATGTTTGCGTGTTCTCTGCCTCCTTCAAGAAGATCCGTCCATTGTAAGTCCAAATGAATTTCCATTTCCATTGCTTCTTTATCTTATTCACGCCACCAAAGAGTTTTTTCCTTGACGGAGTAAGGGATTCAGATATATATACGTTGGCAGATGACTCAAGGCCCAGGTTCGGAAGATCCTTTGCTTTTTTGTTAGCCAGTCGCTTTCGGTTAGCATAAAACCTGTTGCGTACATCACTTCGCACGAATTTGACAATCAGCTTTGGCGGAGCTTCTGAATTATACGAGGGGATAGGATGACTCGTCGAAATATCTGTTTCGGCGATTGGAACACCAATGGCTTGACCGACTGACTGGACGATTTCGCCAGAGGAGCAGTCGTCGGTTATTTCAATGCCTGATATCTCAAGGCAGTCTCTCCTTAAATACTGAGCCAGCTCATCAGTTTGTAGTTTGGCATCTGAGGCGGACTTCTGTACGTTCTCAAGCTTTTCTTTTAAGGAGTTAACGGCCAGACTTTGACTAAGTAGTTTCTGGTTCGTTAATTGAATTTGCGTTAGCAATTCGTCGTATTTATCCGACATAAACCGAACTGTGTCCTTCAATTCCTGAAAATTCTTTGCTAGCTTCCCTAATTTATCATTTATCGGTAACATTTCCTTCTTTAGGAGATCCTGAATCTCCTTCAATGTAGCCATAAAGGCAGTTTGGCGCCGAATATAGCGGAGCTCAGTCAAACACGACCAACCGCCATTACGACATATGCCAACTCAAGGATCTTTCCAAAACTCACGGTGTTTAACCCTGAACCATGACTTTCTGCTTCGTGACATAAACAGTTATCGTGAACAGCAACGACTCTACGCTATCGCCATCTTGGACTCTGTAGAGTTGAATAATCACCTCCACGATATCTTTGGAGTCTTCTGATGGCCCAGTCTTACGAATCCACTCCACTCGATAGTCATCCTGATTGCCAAAGTCAACCCAGTACCGAATTTTCAGAGCATTTAACCACAGAGTAAAACGAGACTGACTTGATATTGTAAATAAGTAAACCGCTCCTTTCTAGGACGCTTCCAGGATTTCCTGTTCTCCTGATGTTTTCTCTGGCCCACAAGCCACAATCTCATTTTCTAATTGCTCCTTCGGAAGGGAATCCATCTTAGGCGAATGTTATACAACCAAAGAACTAAATAAAATAGGACTGAAAGGCACAAGAGCACATTTAGCTACAGACACAGCGTAAGCACGTGTGACTAGACGCCATGTTTGCTTTTAATTTGTTGTCGAGGAATAACATATTCCCTCACAACCTGTTTAATAACTTTAAAAATATGCTTTCCCGTCATTTGAATGATGTTTCTCAATAACTGATCAGTAAAAACATACGCCTGTGTGCACATGTGTATCTGGCAAAATATAAGAAGATAAGAAAACAATACAAGTATGATATCAAATTATTTAAGGATCTAAGAAACAGTTGGGTACCTAAAGTGTTTTGTGGAAGTTTGTTTTTGCAATCAGGTATCAACAGACAACGTTTAGAAATGAAACGGTTATGTGCTGCGATATGCGGAGAAATTCTGCAGTACACGGCATAACCGCTTTATATTGTATGAAAAATACAAAAATGTTCACTCAAAACTACTCAATATTTAAGGAGTCACGAAAAAGGGTACGTTAAATAGTTCGTGTGATGCGGTGCTCTTAAACATAAGTTGACGTTTTTAACGTAAACTATATTCTTGACCTGGTGAGCTAGATTTCAGATCTAAAATGAACTCTTCATTTTAAGAAATTGATACCAATTTATCAGTTCTATATAAAGTTTACATGATCTTGATGCAAACAATTTAACAAGATCTTAAAATTTTAACAATTTAGTCAGAAGTAGGAATGCAATGAGAGAAGATTATTTGCTGTTCAGTACTTTGCATTCAGGCATTGAATATTCCCAAACAGAACAGGAAAACATATATCGCAGATTAAGATAATTAACATTAAACGCTAATAACTAAAGCCTTGTTATATTGTCTAATTCGGTATTTTGTAAAGCGCCCTCAACCCTTGCGTTTTTCTAAAGGAGACCAACATTATCGATTTATATTTGAGAGCATTAAGGCTATATAACGTGTTGTTTATCTCATTTTCTTCTATGTTCTCTTACTTTGAAGACAAAGCCAAGCTTCCTTGTCATAATGTCTTGAATTAATATATTGAATGAATATTTTGAATGAAAATTGTTGAATGTATATTTTGAATGAATATTATGAAATACCTAGGTAGATCCAGTTTATAAAATGCTAAGCAAACTTACATGTATTTCTAAATAAGATAATTTCCTGCTCTTGACATTTTCCATGCATGCAGACGGTAAATTGCGATTCGCAGCCAGCAAAATGATTTTCAACCAAGGTATTAAATGCGTTGTGACTTTCTTAGTGGTCAGAGGGATGCCAATTAATCCCCAAAATAACATTACGTTATCTAAAAGTAATTTGTTGGCAAAACAACAAAGACGAAAGTACCAAATCTGAAAGCGGTGCTTTTATATTTTTGGAAACGTTATATCAGTGAAATTTACAAATCAAGTTCTGGAAGTTGCATATTAATTTGTTAATTAATTTGATTTGACTGTTGTCCTCGAAGCCTGATAATCTGTATGAAGTGATTAAAAAAATATAATTGTTCTTAGTTACAAAGTTTGTATGACCATCTAATCTTCACTTTAATTTTGTTGAATTCCGTAGTCTTAAAATTTTGTAAAGCTCCCAAACTTTACGTTCATCAATGCTAGATTTATTGCTAACTATCTATTCATCCCTCTGACAGCTAGCACTACGAGTAAGAGAAATAAGACAAAAGTAAAACCACTGCAGAAAAGGACAACAATTTTTTTTTTCGAAATATCGTTCACGCTAGAGTACATTCTCTCTCTGCTTTTTGAGTTTTACTTGGAAGAGAAAATCAAGCTTCTTTGTTGACATTTTGTTCTCAGTGTGCTACAGACTTTTTGTGTCCCATCGCAATCAATAATTTACAATCTCTCAACGAACTTAACCAATGTAAACGTATTTATAGAAGAACGAGGAGCATCTCGCCCGTTCAGAAAATACTAAGCAAACTTATGTGTTTCTTATGTATCTAGTTTCTTGCTTTTCGTGATATTTACCATGCAGAAGGTAAATGTTTGCTAATGCTAAATAGCGTTTCTCAGACAGCAAACTCATTTCCAACCAGAATACTAAATGCATTGTTGACTTTCTTAGTGCAAACTGTCTGAGTTACGAATAACTAGTTTCAAAAGATCAATCTGCGACTTTTAAAATTAACCAAAAATAAAGATTATGTTTTGTGCCAAAACAACAAGATCGAGAAAGAGTAGAATATTAGTAAAATATACAAATTAAGTTGTATTGCAAAGGAAATTATTATGTGGGCTATTTAATTCTCACAGTTTGATAATATGTGTTCTTACTGGGTCATACAATTTGTATGGTGTTTTTAGGAGGACTTCCATATATTCAACGTATTCTAATTATCAGTAACTCCAAAAGCCTGGTTCTCATATAATCGTCCCAATAGTCCCGATCGCTTGATTCTTTTGTTCTGCATATTTAAATTTACGTTTCGATTCACACCAAACGAAAGGTTCAAGCGATCGGGACGATTATACTGAGAACCAGCCTTTAAGCAGAACCCAAATGCAATGTATAGAACAGTATCAAAGCTTTAATATTTATATTATACACTCTAAGAGGGTCTGAATGGTGGGGTCTACATGTCAGTTGTAAGCTAAAATTTTGGCCATTTGTCAGTTGTCAGTTAGCCCAAGTTAATAATTACTAGAGAAAATTTACAATGTTTGACCCACAAAAACCAAATTTGTCAGTTGTCAGTTAGTTTTAGGTTGTCAGTTGTCATTAAAAATTTCGTCATTTGTCAGTTGTCATTTATTTTTTAGGCCGTTTGTCAGTAGTCAGTTAACCCCATTCAGACCCTCCTCTAACCTTCATACTTCGTATTTAAGTTCAGTAATCGAACTTGGCTTTTCTCGAGTATTAACGGGTGTATTAACTTCGGACCGCATCTTGTATCCTATAAGCTTGTTAAATCCCGATTTTGTTTTGGTTTCCGCTGTCGGCTTGAACGTCTTCAAGCGAAGACGAAGTTGTGCTGTGTATCGTACAACATCGAGAGACGGTCCATCTGTGAACTGAATAACGCTACCAAGTTACCTGATCAAAGTCACTTTATAGAATGATCCTCTCAGCAGTTACTTACGACAGCGAGCGAGAGGTGAGCATCTGTTTTACGAGCTTTGCATGTGTTAACTGACACCATCGCCAGATGTTCCAATTCATACGAAAAGTAGCAGTTTTTTTCTCCTGTTTATTCGTGCCGGTGTCACAGCGATTTCGCCCCCCCAGTGAATTCGCCCCCCCGGGGCGAAATCGCTAGTGAATTCGCCCCCCCGGGGCGAGATCGCTAGTGAATTCGCCCTCCCCGGGGCGAGATCACTAGTGAATTCGCCCCCCTTCAGTGAATTCGCCCCCCCTAGGGGGGGCGAAATCGCTAGTGAATTTTAGTCGTAATTCTTATTGAAATCGCCCCGCCTCAGAAAATAGAGGCAGTACATGCCAACGCACTTATAAATCTAAAGTTCAAAAAAAAATTAAGTGAAAGACCTCTTTAGCTACTATTACTACTACTGACTATAAAAATACGCGAGTCGGTAACACTCCTTTTCTTCGGAAAGTCATTTAAAATTCTTTCCGAATTTGAATTAATTACACTGCTAGAAAATTGCAAAACTTACGGCCGTTTTATCTTCTCATTAGTTAATAAGCTGTTTATCCAGAAAGGTTTTCCTAGTTAGAACTGATCTAATTACCGAATTAACAAGCGCCGTTAGCTCAATTGAAATAGAACAAAGCACGCGAGTCGGTAACACTCCTTTATTCGGCAAAGTTCTTTCAAAATAGATGGATCGACGCGAGCATTATGGGTTATAAAAACTTAAATACCACGATAATTACGTCAACTTCATTATGGTTTTCATGCATATAAAAATCATCAGGCTATTTGGCAGTTGTTTCCAAATACGGGCCACTCGCTGCAAGCTACTGAGGTAAGTTTTAAAACTTCCGCCGTTTTAGATCTTAATTAGTTCATTAGCTTGTTTATTCAGGAAGTTTTCACGCGAGTCGGTAACACTTTCAAAGTAGGCGAATAAACGGGTTATCAAAACCTTTAAGTATCCACAATAACTACATCATCTACATGTTGGCTTCAGGCAAGAAATACTAACAACTAATCATTCGAATATTGACGAAGATTGTATGTTGCACTGCTCGCGCGAATGAAAATTGCAGCGTTTACCGTAGCTACCAACACGAATTTTGTCTAAGAAAAGTGAAGCGTGGATTTTAAAATAAAATTGAATTGCATGCCTTTATACACATTACGGATAGTTTTTTGTATTACTATTCTCCACGTCCAATACATTACAGTAATAAAAAGAAGGAAAACTTGTATTCATAACCTTTTAAAAGGTTAGAGGGAGGGGGGGCGAAATCGCTAGAGGGGGGCGAGGAAGGGGGGGCGAATTCACTAGCGATTTCGCCCCCCGGGGGGCGAATTCACGGGGGGGCGAAATCGCTGGTACACCGGCCTGGAAAAGGTGAAATTATCTAAGGCCCGATTCAAACGTCGAACTTTTCATGCGCCGAACCTAATTAGATCAAAAGAAACTGCTTGAATTTTAAGACATGATAATCTAATCAGCTCTCTTTGCGGTCAATCTGGTTCTCATATAATCGTCCCGATCTCTTGATTCTTTCACACCGAACAAAAGGTTCAAGCGATCGGGACGATTATATGAGAACCACCCTTAATATTCAGCAAAAGACGAGAATAACTGAATCCGTGTCACATTCCTGCATTTCTGTTTCTTATTTTGGATTCAATCCCAAAAATGGAATATTTTTGTCAATAACATGCATCTAGCATGGATACCTAAATTGTTGTGTGGAATGGTATTCGCCAATAACTCATCTATATGTTTATATTGATTTTGTCCCAAGGCCATCCACTCTGCATGGGTCAATAACGACCCATTATTACAAGGGCCGTTAGTCGGATACCTAAAGTGGTGTGTGGGATGATAATAATAATAATAGCCATATTTTGATAGCGCCATATCACCACAGGCTCATCGCGCTTTACATATTACTGACATATCCCGTCAGTGATTTTTTTCGAACTGCTTACGGCGCTAATAGCTGCCACGTAATTTACAGTGTTGAGAGTGTGGTTAGTACAATGGCCAAGCTGTTGTAGCGGATGACAATCCCATGCTCTTTTTTGAGTAGTACAACAGGTTCTTTCACGTCCCCTTCAAGTACTGATTAGAAGTAAAAGGAGACAAGGCCAACGGCTTATATACGTCCCCCGGGATACGTCCTCGTCCTTGCCCAAGGACGCGGCCGGGATTCTACTCTCCGACCTCCCGCACTCTAGACCGTGCTCTACCAACTGAGCTAACCAGTGAGGCGGTACAGATGATGGTGTTCCTCAATCACTTATCAATATGTTAATAGTGATTTTGTTCCAAGCCTATGCATGATCATGTGTATATGGAAAAATATAAGAAGAAGAGAAGAAGACAAGATAAGAATATAAAAAAAAAATCGTGGACCTATAACAACAGTTTACTTGTACTCCAAACCATAGTTAATAGAGTGGAATGTCCAAACCTGCAGCAGTAAATGTAGTTTTATGAGAAGTAACATACTTTTGTTGGTATGGAGGCTCAGGAGGCATAGATTTGACATGTAACAGAAGACCTTCTGTAAAATGATATGATTGCTTTTAATTTGTTGTCGAGGAATAGCATATTCCCTCACAACCTGTTTATTAACTTTAAAAATATGCTTTCCCGTCATTTGAATGATGTTTCTCAATAACTGATCAGTAAAAACATACGCCTGTGTGCACATGTGTATCTGGCAAAATATAAGAAGATAAGAAAACAATACAAGAAGGAACTCAAATTATTTAAGGATCTAAGAAACAGTTGGGTACCTAAAGTGTTGTGTAGCCTGCGTACAGCATCCCCTACTTGAGTAGGAGATGCTGTACGCAGGCTACTGAAAAGGCTACAACAGTGATATTACACTAAATAATTAAATAGGTGGTTAATAATGATAATTTGAAAACGTTCGTACTGTTATGGATTATAAAAAAAATGACAAAACTTGGCTGCTGAAGCCATCTACTATCTTAGAGTTAACTATGTGTCCAGGAAGGCTATTCCAAACAGGAATAGAGCGTGGAAAAAAAGAATCATTCGAAGACATCAGTATTTGCTGCCAGGTGGTCATACTTTAGGTCATGGTTTCGCCGAGTTACATCCCTAGAGAGGGTGACATACTGAGTCATGTACGTGCTGCCAGGTGGTCGTACTTTAGGTCATGGTTTCGCCGTGTTACATCCCTAGAGAGGGTGATATACTGGGTCAGGTACGTGCTTCCAGGTGGTCGTACTTTAGGTCATGGTTTCGCCGTGTTACATCCCTAGAGAGGGTGACATACTGAGTCAGGTACGTGCTGCCAGGTGGTCGTACTTTAGGTCATGGTTTCGCCGTGTTACATCCCTAGAGAGGGTGATATACTGGGTCAGGTACGTGCTTCCATGTGGTCGTACTTTAGGTCATGGTTTCGCCGTGTTACACCCCTAGAGAGGGTTTATGACATACTGGGTCAGGTAGGTGCTGCCAGGTAGTCGTACTTTAGGTCATGGTTTTGCTGTGTTACAGCCCTAGAGAGGGTGACATACTGGGTCAGGTACGTGCTGACAGGTGGTCGTACATTAGGTCATGGTGTCGCCGTGTTACACCCTTAGAGAGCGTGACATACTGGGTCAGCACGTGCTGCCAGGTGGTCGTACTTTAGGTCATGGTTTCGCCCAGTTACACCCCTAGAGAGGGTGATATACTGGGTCGGGTACGTGCTGCCAGGTGGTCGTACTTTAGGTCATGGTTTCGCCGTGTTACACCCCTAGAGAGGGTGCATGACATACTGGGTCAGGTAGGTGCTGCCAGGTAGTCGTACTTTAGGTCATGGTTTTGCTGTGTTACAGCCCTAGAGAGGGTGATATACTGGGTCAGGTACATGTACGTGCTGCCAGATGGTCGTACTTTAGGTCATGGTTTTCTTGTGTTACAGCCCTAGAGAGTGTGACATACTGAGTCAGGTACGTGCTTCCAGGTGGTCGTACTTTAGGTCATGGTTTCGCCGTGTTACACCCCTAGAGAGTGTGCATGACATACTGGGTCAGGTACGTGCTGCCAGGTGGTCGTACTTTAGGTCATGGTTTCGCCGTGTTACACCCCTAGAGAGGGTGATATACTGGGTCAGGTACGTGCTGCCAGGTGGTCGTACTTTAGGTCATGGTTTCGCCGTGTTACAGCCCTAGAGAGGGTGACATACTGGGTCAGGTACGTGCTGACAGGTGGTCGTACTTTAGGTCATGGTGTCGCCGTGTTACACCCTTAGAGAGCGTGACATACTGGGTCAGTACGTGCTGCCAGGTGGTCGTACTTTAGGTCATGGTTTCGCCGAGTTACACCCCTAGAGAGGGTGATATACTGGGTCGGGTACGTGCTGCCAGGTGGTCGTACTTTAGGTCATGGTTTCGCCATGTTACACCCCTAGAGAGGGTGAGATACTGTGTCAGTACGTGCTGCTAGGTGGTCGTACTTTAGGTCATGGTTTCGCCGTATTACATCCCTAGAGAGGGTGACATACTGGGTCAGTACGTGCTGCCAGGTGGTCGTACTTTAGGTCATGGTTTCGCCGTGTTACACCCCTAGAGAGGGTGATATACTGGGTCGGGTACGTGCTGCCAGGTGGTCGTACTTTAGGTCATGGTTTCGCCATATTACACCCCTCGAGAGAGTGACATACTGAGGGTCAGATTGACGTTACTGAAACTTAATAAAGCTTTATGCATAAAGCTCAGGCGGAAGCATTCGCGGCGCATAACAAGTGAAGGCCAATTGAGGTTTCTTAACATATAGGTTACGCTGGACTGTCTTGAGTAATTCCTGCATGCAAAGCGCGCTGCCGTCCTTTGTACGTTCTCTAGTAAGGTGATGTTACGTTGAGTATAAGGGTCCCACGCCGCGCATGCATACTCTAACGTGGGACGAACGAGGGCAAAATAAAGCCTAGCTTTGACCTCGCGAGTACAGTGATAGAAGTTACGTGAGATGAAGTTGAGCGTCTTGCTGCCCTTGTTTGAGACACAGTCGCAGTGTTTGTTCAAGCGAAGATCTGAAGATAAAGTGACACCAAGGTAATGGTGAGAGTCAGTTTCTTTAATTACTTTGCCATTGAGAAAGTAGGTAGTTTTAGTAGGGAACTTTCTCTGTGAAATGTGCATAGTGAAGCATTTTTCACAATTATTAAAGCGCATTTGCCATTTCTCGGCCCACAAAGAGAGAACATTAAGATCAGATTGAAGTAGTTGTGGAGAGAGCAGAGGAGACAGTTCAAGATACATGATACAATCGTCGGCAAAGAGGCGGATCTTAGAAGAGATGCTTTTAGGAAGGTCATCAATATACAAAAGGACGAGTAACGGTCCGAGAATAGAGCGGTGGGGAACGCCAAACGTTACGGCACACACATCAGAGTGGTCACTATCAACGACTGTCTCCTGCAGCTCGCTGATCGCCGCTTTGCGGCTCTTTC
Source organism: Actinernus sp. WN-2022 (assembly GCA_030867875.1). Lineage (NCBI taxonomy): Eukaryota > Metazoa > Cnidaria > Anthozoa > Actiniaria > Actinernidae > Actinernus > Actinernus sp. WN-2022. The sequence continues at coordinate 55,754 of JAOWCC010001112.1, read as the reverse complement.
TCCGCGGCTGTTCTCTCTAGAAAACCTCTGGCACCAGGGTAAATCCAATGCCAAATAATTTCCTTAAATTCGAATTTCTGAAAAATTCACAGTCTGCAAATTTAAGATACAGGGAAACGATTAACTGATCAAAATGTGAGGGATGTAGCTGTGCTGGGAAGTGTGCATGCAGTCGTGTTTTCGGTTTTCCATACATTTTTCTGCAAGAACGAAGTCCACGCCGGGAACATATACAGACAAATTTATGGAAAACTGAAAACACGACTGCACGCTTTCCAACACAGCTACATCCCTCAAATTTTGATCAGTTAATCTTTTATCTGGTATCGTAAGTTTGCAGACTGTGAATATTTCATAAATTCGATTTTACGTAAATTATTTGACATCAGATTCCCATACAAAGACTTTATTTCGCGCCATATTTGCACCTCATTCAAAATGTCAGAATTAACCGCGAACTGGTGTTCTGTGGAACTCATTTATGAGATATGAACCTTACAAAGATTTGTGGTGATTGTTTATAAAATTCATTATACAAGGTCAGTATTACAATAACAATAGATGACAGGTAAATTGCAAGTGCTTTACCTGTCCTCTATTGTTATTGTAATACTGACCTGACAACTCGAGACAAAAGGATGCATAATGAAAGAACAAGCGACCAACAAGGAAATTGGCGCAAACGTTTACTGATTTGAGGTTAATGTTTGACAGCTTTAAAATGTTTCAATGAACCACAGGCAGCCCAAGCTGACAAGTTACGAAAATATAACTATTTTAATTTATAAGGGTTTGTATGGCAGCGTAACGAACTCCGTTTACTAGCTAGAAATACTGTAAAATGTTTGAATAAAAATGACTTACCTTGCCACTGTGATGTCGTCTGTCATGTTTCTCTCCTTGTTGGGGTGGTTTTAAGCTGATTTTAGCCTCTCTTTTTTTCGAAGTCCCTTCTTCCTAAAAATAGGGAAGGCTGCACACTCGATATTAACAACGCTCGCCATCCAGAGCGATAAATCCCATTTCAAAATCATTCAGAGTTCACAAAACCTCTACGAATTCCAGGCCCAAAGGTTGTTCCTTCCATAGAATGGCACTGTTAATCCATTCCGGTATTATCAAGCACACACGACTACATTTTCTTTCTCGAACTCCGTCCATTTGAACTCCTAACCGCCGTCAACTATAATTCGACGATACTTTTATTCGACGAATTATAGCCACTGAAAAACCGGGTCGGGCCACCTTGAAAGAATCCTCGGTTGTCATAAAATGTTTTATTACTTATTACTTCAAAAATACATGTTAGTTAAAAATTGCAAAGTGATAATTGAATACCAGATATTTAGCTATTTCTAATCTAGCTACATTACAACAAAGTGAACCAATCTGATTACACTAAACATAGGGACCCTAAGGGTAACTCGTGGATATCCAAAAGCATGTGTGTGTGCCCATTATCATTTTGCTGGGAGCATCTGATAAGCAGTGGATCAAATGTACCTACGAGATACGCTTTAGCAGGATTGACTCGAAATACATCTTGCCAGCTAAAACATTTCAAAGCAGTGCGTGTAATATACCATTAGTTTATACCAGTAATTTTTTTAACGACCAATGTTATGTTCTAGAAAGCTGACTGGGTATCCCAAACATTATTCTGAAGGACAACAATTATTTGATGTGTTTCCTCGATGCTTTTTAATTTTGTTTCCTTCATTCTACTACGGTCTGAGAGCAATTAATGACAGCAGTTTTAATTGAAAGGCGAGTCTTAGTTTAGTGATATGTTTATAAAATACTGGCTAGCAAAGATGCCAGTGAACTTTGATAATTAATGGTACCGAGAAGCTTTCTTCTATTGTACGGCTCCCCTGAATGAATTAAACTAGAATACTCTTACATCAAACTCGATAAAGTTTCAAAAATACGTGTTTTTTACCGCAAATTCTAACTCTAAAAGCCTTAATCTAGCATCACAAAAAAAAACTCAAACTCAAATTTATTTTTTAAAGCCTAAAAATGCGACTTTCTGATTTACCGCTAAAAAAGGGCGCGGAAAATGATTGACAGCTGCTTTCATTCACTGGGCATGTTATTTCATTCTCGCTATCCTGTGATTTTTTGCGCTACCTTTCGATCGTAAAGACTCTACGTTAATGCAATGCCCAAAAAGGTAAAAGTATATCGTTCTTGGTATTCAAAAAAGAAGATGAAAAGAGAAAAGCAGCTTGTGAGTAAACAATGGCTGGAGGAATTTATATTCAAGTTCCAAGAAGTTAGAATCATCAAAGACCGAAAGTCCACAAAGAATCAAGCAACAAAGTTTTGTTATCTTCAATGGACCAAAGATTTTCAGAGAATTCAATGCAGGAAGCTAAGGTTTGCCGGTTTTGTTTCAGCGCGATGAAATGTGTACTTGGTGTGGAGCATGAGCAGCGCTTCAATGGTTTGATATTAATTATTAGCTTACTGTGGTGCCATTTTTCTGTACTCCTAAAAGAGTGTGTGTTCTTTGAAATTGAACTGGAATCGATACTAGTTTCCGTAGAAGTAGAGCGGTTTTCGGTTGAGTGTTTTAAACCAAACGCAAATTACCCACAGCCAGCCAATCATAGGAGCGAGTAATCACAAGTAACTCATAAATGGCTTCCCTGGGAGCCAATGACAAACCAAAGAAAAACCAAAAGCAATTTGCGTTTGGTTTTACTTTGGATTCTGATTGGTTGGTTTTCTTTCTCAGCCAATAGGAGAGCTTAGTAAACGCAAAACCAAAACACTTCCGCGACACTCAACTGAAATCCGCTCTATCGTATTATCGGGCATCGGTAAACTGTATAGCTCTCTTCTCAGTCAAACCTGTGTTCTGAGCCAGCTCGGTCTGAACCTTGTAATCGGCCAAGACACTGAACACAACATGAATCGCTCTGATTGGGAAGCCCGGGTGGCGCAGTGGTTAAGCGCTTCGCCTCTCACCTCTGTGGCCCAGGTTCGATTCCCGGACGCGGCGCCATATGTGAATCTTCCCGTATGTTTGTGTTTATAGGATAATATTGTTATTTCATGGTTTTCTAATGGAATACCAGCCAAAATGTCACTCGAAATTTATATTATTTTGGTATGCAACGAGCCTGTAACTTTCTCTTGAAATATTTGGCCGTATCCATATATAGAAAACCATGAAATAACCAGTAATTATAACCCATAAAATATTTTCTCTCGCACGTGATTGGTAGAATGCGTCACGTGACCCGATATTTGCTCTCCGCCAGACGACAAATATCAGCCAATACACCCCCAGCCCTTTGAGCGTAGCGCCCGCGTGGGCTCCGGTAAAAGAAAATATTTGAAGGATTATAAAGACAACAACCAACTTTGTGGCGTTAAAATATGAACTGATATTTGTCTTTGGACATTATGTGTTCTTCGAAACTCTCAGTTTTCCTCGAGGTCTCGGAAACTGTTCGCTTCGCTCTCGGAAACTGTTCGCTTCGCTCTCGGAAACTGTTCGCTTCTCGGAACAGATAATATCCTCGGACAAATATCAGTGCATTTTCAATGCCATGCACTCCGTCTTCAGTGGATAATTGTTGAATAGTCATTGGCCAAGTCAACGCAATGTTGCCGTTACTGCGATGCTTATAATAGAAACGTCATGGTCTCGGTACGAGAACAATCTTAAAATGTAAGGATTATTTGCATTCCTATAACAGCATGTACTTTACCCACAATTCTTCATGCGCGAAACACTTTAAATCCGTCATAAAATCGCGATAGAGAGGTTTGAAATCTTAGAAACAAGCCAGTACAAGTGCTGTTGACAATACACTGTCATTGAAGAGAATAGAGGTTTCAACGTTGTTAGGTCGCAAGGAATTGTGGTCAAATGCACAGCCGTCACCGTTTTCCTTAAAGTGCCACTACAATCAAATTTTGGCATATCAATGTTTTCTCATATTCATAAAGTAGAGTTGCTATATTATTACCAGTTCAAACCGTTTATCAATGCGATGAGGGGAAGTCTTATTTTTTTTAATCCGAATCTTGAATTTTAGGTCCGCCATTACGCGAACTTGTTCCTGTTGGCGAGGAATGTCTAGTCATTGTTTAGCGTACGTGACGTCAAACTCTCAAGACAACAGCACAACACAACAACATGCTACATATGTAGCAAGAAAGTGTACCATTTTTCCGCAAAGAAAAGCAAAGAAAGCGTTTTAAATAGAAATATGCCTTCAAGTTTGTGCATTATTGAACAGGTTGTAGCAATTTAACGAACCACAAAGCTGGCATTTCGCTACATTCAAGCCTTCTAGTTGAGTACTGGTACGAGCAGCCGTGATAATCAGTGAATAAGGTTTATAATTATCTTCAAGCCTCAGATAATCAGTGAATAAGGTTTGTAATTATCTTCAAGCCTCAAGGTTGGTTCGTATATGTTTTGGTCATTTTGCAATTTGAGGACAGAAGCTTCTCCAGAATTGTTTGTATCACATGGAATAGCCGGTAAGATCGTACCAGAGCCATTATGACATTCGGAAGAAGGCCAAACTGACAGAATGTCAGTTTATAAATTAACCGAAAAATAACTAAAGCTGAAAACATGGTTTGCTGAGAACATAGTTTGTCATAATGCTGTTTTCTATAAACAGATAAACCTAGCGATGTATAGTATGCCTTTTACTTTACTGCTAATTTTATTTCCAAGACAATAAACCACAGAACAATATTATTTCATACACAGCACCTTGTTTGTGTCTCAAACAGTGACAGTGCGCGCGAAATTTGGTTCTGTTATCGCCACTGTAAAGCTGCAGATCAGTCAGTTTCAATACCTTTTCTCAGTCTCTAGTAAATTCTTATCACTCACGATTTCATGTTATACAACAGAGCGATTTAATTTTATAGCATAATTTTACATTGTATTTTAGAATATAGATTCGCCTGAAAATCTATTGCCGGGACACGGATAATTCTCATTTATACGAACTAGCAGTCCGTGTTTCACTATTAATAATATACATGAAAAAAATGCTCAATTCTGATTGGTTGAGGGCAATGCAATTTCAAGGAAACACAGTGCAGAAAAAAGGAAACATAGTGCCGAAAAAAGGAAATACGATGCAAATTTCTTTGGAAAGCAATTAAACATATCCTTTCGACTTCTGAGAACACTCGAACAATTTGAATGAATTTGAAAGTGTGACTCTATTATGGTTTGTTGACTGAATAAATTACTTTGTCACATGACTCGCCAACGTCACTTCCTGACAAATTTTTTCATGTATATTATTAATAAGTAATCATACGGTTTCCTCGTGCAATTTGGGATTAATTTTCACTCGTGTGTTTTTTCAAAGAGCTTAAATTGCACTCGCCCTGCGGGCTCGTGCAATTTTGATACTGTTTGAAAAACCCACTCGTGCAAATTAATCCCAAATTGCACTCGAAACCGTATGATTACCTATACAAAACAACTTTATATTTTCCGCTGAATTCTCCCTGTAGCCCAGATAAAGGGGGGCATTGGGGGACTCTCAATACCGCAACACCGCAAAAAAAATCCGAAAACACCGAATCACCGCATGTAACGTTGACAAAATACCGACACCGCAATGAAGCAATATGTTTTTAAGAGTCCCGTGATTTACATGGATTTGACTTTGAAAATAAACGTTTCACCGAACACCGCAGGTTTGAAAACACAAATAACGCACACCGCAGGATTTGAAATCACCGCAATATAGGATTTAATTTACCGAAATACCGCACTAAAACCTGACCCACACCGCAACACCGCAAACCCCAATGTCCCCCTCCGGATAACAGCACAACCTAAAAGCCGAACCAGGGCCGGGAAATACCCTGGAAATGACCCTGGCCCAAACACGGTGAGAAACGGCAAACCACTTCGATTCCCAAGCGAATCCAACTCGGTTGCCAGCAGCTCTATTTCCTTTAAATCATCTACATCCAGCAATAAATTTAAACAGAAAGACACAATTTAAACAGAAAGACACATTATTATGTTCTCAAGAATCTGGTACAGATTCTCGGTCGGTATTAACTAAACTACAGCAAAATTCGCAGTGTGAGTTTGTAGCCATTATAAGAAGAAATGTATAGGTTCGAAGCAACTTGATAACGATGCTTCAAGTGTATGACGTCACTTACGCTCAAAAATGACTAGGCATCTTCGCTTACGGGAACCAGGACGTGATTTTGATGAGAAAGTTCCCCCTTTGCAAACTTTCTTCACTGATTTGGATATTTCTGCCACTTTTTGTCCTTATGGAATACAAAAATGTGGTAAAAGAAATGGTCAAATTTCGTCGTAGTAGCACTTTAAGGTGGTTATATTACGCTTTTTAACACGAGTAGAATTGTTTGACGCCGTTATCATTGGTAGTACACTAGAGAAAACTCAACAACGCACGAAACATGCTCGCCAACACCATAACAATATTCACACGGCCAACCGATCCTCTGTTACAAGCATTCTGGTGACAGCAGTGTAGGTTGCACTTTTTGTTCTCATAGAGGGAACTCGACTGGGAAGAAAGTCGGCAAAGTTCGGAGCTGTATTGGTCACATGCAGACCTTGTCGTACACCCCTTTTCATGCTTCTCAATCTTAATTCCGCTATATCTGGCGGTGCCATTGGCGTTGACTTTGTAGCAAGTATCTTGATTGGCTTCACATGTTTTCAGGCTACTGGTCTCGTCGCAGTCCTTAAACGAGATACGCGAGGAGCACGAGTAACACTTCAGACGAGGTGCTGGAAATAAATCAGAAAGAACACGTACTTCATGTCAAGGAACAACACTTCCTGAAAACCTTTTCAATATTATGCATTAAGTAGAAAGGAATAAATGTAGGGTACTTTCGATAAATTGTCGAAGGAGTGCAATGCCATTAACGTTGTGCAATATAATGTTTTCTTCCTTTACTATAAATTACTGGGTTTGATCATGCACTCTTACTACTATTTAGATACATATCATTAACACATTAATTAACAACTATACTTACGAGACGTTGGAACACCATCCCAAAGAGTCGGCAAATTGCATCTATCGGAGACGCAGCACTGCATTTTACAGTTCGACTGGAAATAAAGGACGACAACACATGAATTCGTTCGTTTGCTACACATGCAGTGCTATAAAATCTACCAACAACAACAACAAATTTATTACTGGGTTTAAAAAGTCAATATGTGAGATTATATGCACAAGAACGCACCAAATACGAGTTCCCGTCAGCATGCTAAATCTCGTCTCTCGAATGCGCGCAGGTGAGAAATCAGGAAATTTTCGGATATTTAACAATTATTCACCGAAGTGGTGGTTAACAGTGGTAGATATTTACCGGGCCGCTTCGGCGAGGTAAATATCCACCACTATTCACCAACACTGAGGTAAATAATTGTTTTAGTATATACCACACATTAGTGAATAGCCAACACCAAATAGTTATTTTATTTTCTATCAAATGGACAAAAACTCACGCAAGGTGATCGCTGCTTCGCTCGGAGGTCAATATGAAATCATATGCACTGTTTGAATAGCCAATCAGAGAGCGCTAAAAGTGATATTCACTGGTGTGGTATATACTAATGTGGAATATGGCGAATGGAACACAATATTTCGGTCGTACCTGAATTTTCGAAAATTTCTTATCGAAAGTTTCGGTTCCATTTGATTCTCCACCCGAAATTTCCTTTCTCGTCGGTGGAAAAAATAGTGTAGACATGTTCCTATTCTATCGGTAAAAACGAGCTCTCAATCATGGTAATCATTCACATGCACAATTAGTGAAAATGGCTTCCATCAAATGTTTTGACTTTATTTGCATGAAAAAAACTATCGTTAGGACAAAAATGTCCCGCTAGACCTTGAGAACACATAATATTATTGAAGAGGTTCAAACGAGTTTTTATTCGGTTCAAATCGGTGCAGTAATAGGTTTTTCTGACGCAAACGCTCGGACCATATTTTAGTTGATCAACCTTTGGGCCATGCAGGAGGGCCATACACTCGTTTTCATAAACATTGCTTTTGATTTATATATATATACCTTTTTTAGCTGTCAAATTTGACAATTAATACGAAAGGTATATATATATTTGCAGTGCAATGTTTTTGACAACGAGCGTATATTTAACCCGCCTCGATTAGTTATGCTACTTGCGGGTTAGTGTATTTTTGTAAACAATTTGTTGTTAAACTTAATAAAGTCTAAGTCTTTGTATTGTCTAAACCGCACTAAGCGTGCAAAGTGATTAAAAAAGAACACGATATTAGGCATAATGCTCAAGAGGAAAAAGATTGTAAGAAACCTTCATCATTCCAACTAAAGTGTGTTTCTCTAAATGTAAGAGCATCACGAACAATGCAATCAAGCGAAGGAAAATATTCAGATGGTTACATCAACAAAACGTACACATTACATTCCTGCAAGAGACCTATAGTTCAAAAGAAGGTCCAATTGGAGATCCGAGTGGGGAGGGAATGTATTGTACAGTCATGTTACAAAGCACAGTAAAGGTGTCATGATTTTGCTTAACCCTAAGCTTGATATAAAAATTGAAAAGTCGATAAGCGATAAAAATGGAAGATATATCATATTACAAGCCACAATTGATGAAACGCAATTTACATTTTGTAATGTTTACCTGCCAAACGACCAAAAAAATCAAATTGCTCTCATTTCCGACCTGATAAAATAACTTAACGAGTTCCCGGAGGAAACTATGTTTAACACAGGCGACTTTAACTGCGCCCTGTCCGCCAAAGATAAAAAAGTAGGTGCCTCAGTGGATATTAAACACGAAGTCATGTAACAAATAAATAAGCTAATGTCGACCTTTCAGCTGTGCGACATCTGGAGGGAAAAACACCCAGATGAGATAAGATATACATGGAGGGATAAAAACCTTAAACTTCAATGCCGTCTAGATTATTATTTGCTGTCCTCAAACTTAAAGTATAATACAGACGAATGTTCAATTCAAGCATGTCTTTTCTCACACCATTCGGCCATAAGAATTACAATTCAAAGCAAGGATTACACGCAAAGGAGAGGCCCGGGTTTTTGGAAATTTAATTGTTCACTCCTTAGAGACAGAAAATACACGGAGCTTAAGGTAACGGACCAAGGTCGACTGCTGTGTGATCTTATAAAAATGGAAATTGCCAATTTTTCAATTACATATATGCCAAGAGAAAACAGAACGTCAAGCGCCAAGACGAAAAATCGTACTTGGTACGTACAGCTAAATAAGCTTCAAAGAAACATAGAACAAACTGACAACGAGAGTCAGAGAGAGAAACTCATTCAAGAAATCGAATTAATAAAAAAAAAAACTCGATAAACTTCTTAATAAAAGAACGAAAGGCACTATTTTCCGTAGTAAAGCGAGATGGTATGAAGAAGGAGAGCATATTAACTCTAAATACTTCTATGATCTCGAAAAACGGAGCTATAATCCTAAACACATTATTAAACTTCAAGACAATGACACAGTAAATGAAGAATTAACCCCGGTTGATTTTAGAAACGCGAAAGAAATACTATTTAACAATTATTCACTGAAGTCCAAGTGACTATTGGTGAATATTTACCGAGACGAAGTCGAGGTAAATATTCACCAATAGTCACTGAGACTGAAGTGAATAATTGTTTTAGTATAATTTCATCAGTGAATATCAGAGAAATTAAAACTAGAAATTATTAGTCTGACTTCCGACCCTTTTATAAGTTTTACAAGCGCGCGTGACAGGTAGTTTTGTGACAACATTTGCATAATCACATGCCGCTACGGTTCACTGCACAAACCGACTCGACAGGAGACTTGCAGGGACTACAAGAATGGATTTGCTAAAGACAGAGAAATACCGAAAAGCGTCCAAATGCACACTAGAATTCAAGTTGAAGCAGCAGTCCTCACTTTTGAGACCTCGAACCGTGTTACAAAGAGAGGAAATGCAGCGAAAATGAGTGGAAGCGGGCAAACTCGGCTGACTGAAAATCTGCCACGGCGAGTGCAAATTTATCGAAAGGAACCGCTTTCAGGAGTTCACTTCAAAGGACAAATTTGCTGGAAACTACAAACTACAGTACAGTGGATTATAGCCATCACAGAATCAAAGACAATGGTAAATCAAGAGACAAATGATTTCGGTATGAGATAAAACTTGAAAACACACCGAGAGGCGAGAGCGGCGAGAGAAGAGCATTAAACAGCAACCGGCTTCCTGAATGAAAACTAGAACTTGTTGTTTTTCTATCAAGAACCACGGGGAAAATAACTCAAGTAAGTACACTCTTTTTAAGTCGAACAGTTCCAAAGTCCCGTTGTGTTATTTATTGCTCTAAGTAGACGTTATTTCAGTTGTGATTCACGAGGACCGAATAAACTCAACCCCGGCCAAAACTCGTAAGTAAACTTTGTTTGTGACGGCTTATGGATTAAAATAAGCTTCAAGTTTAGCCATACTTATTTAGTTGCTTCTTTAGTGGGTTTTGGAAAAGCTTTTTCTTTCATATTATTTATTTATTCCGTGAGAAACATCAGTAAATATGCGAGCGGCCATTTTGGTAATGCCTTGTATGTTATATTCACCTCCAGGCGCTCTGGAGGTGAATATAGCGACGTATGACGTAATTCTCGACCAATCAGAGCACGGGAATCTCTATATTCACTGATGAAATTATACTAAAAGAAATTATACACTTCTCAAGTGCCTGACACTCGGAAACAGGAAAAGTTTATATTTTATGTGCCACTCTACAACAGTCTAACCGAGAATCAGAAAGAAATAACAGTAGGGGATCAAAACGTTTTATTCAGATATATCGAGCTGCATAATAAACAACGGATATGCAACTGATTTCTTCCCTGGGGAACGCGGAGTAAGACAAGGTTGTCCTCTGTCCGGTCCTCTTTTTGTCCTCGTTATTGAATTACTCAGTTGCACTTGCTATTAAGGAAGATGTAAAGGGAATAATCGTATTGAAAAAGAAATCAAGTTAACACAATATGCAGACGACACAACATGCTTTTTAAAAGACGAAGAGTCATTAACGCATCTTTTCGAGCTTCTAGACACTTTTAGTAAGGTATCAGGCTTGAATATTAACACGAGTAAAACAGAAGCAATGTGGCTAGGTAGTGCGAGGTTCTCCGAAGAAAAACCTTTAAACCTCAGCTGGCCTCAAAAGCATATTCTAAGCAGTAAAGAAATTAAATTTCTTTGATAAGCTAAACAATCTAAAAAAATGTCTTATAACTTGGGAAAAAAGGAACCTCACTATCCATGGCCGAATTTCTATAGTTAAAATTTTAGGGTTATCTAGGCTTGTTTATAATGCATCTGTTTTAACTGTGCCAGAGGGATTCTAAAAGACGGTGGATGAGCTAACATATAAATTCATTCGGAAAAACAAACCCCCTAAAATTAAAAAGTTTACAATAATAGGAAGTAAAGAAAAAGGCGGCCTCAATCGACATGATTAACTTTGTAGAAATGAAAAAATCTTTAAAAATCCTTTGGATAAATAGGCTCTTAGCTGATGAGACGCAGCATGGAAAATAATTCCTTCGACAGTATTAAATCAATATAGCGGCACTTTCCTATTTAAATGTAATTACAATCTTAATCTGGAATGCCTCCCGTTGTTTTATAGACATGTGTTGATTTATTGGCAAGATCTGAAAACACAATGATTCAAACAGCATCCAACAGCCAAAACAAAAAAGGAAATCATATGGAATAATTGTGGCAATACCTATATTTTACCAAAAAATGGTATATTAACGGAATTTTTTTCATTGACGATCTTTATGACGAAAATGGTAAACTAGCTACAAATACTTACTTTTTACGAAAGCCAAGTTTTTCTGGAATACATTGAAAGAATAGTGGTGCAAATAGACATCACAAGCAATATCTCCCAGCGCAACTAAAATTATATGCGGATATACTGAACTGGTAAAGCACAGCTCCTTATTAAACCACGTATTAGTAATAGCGAAATTTCACATGTACCAAGCTTTCATACGAAACACGTCACATTCCTCATCCTCTTAGAAGAAAAGATACACATAGAAAACAAAAACTCAATAACCAAAAGAAAAGTAGAAAAAGTTAACAGAAAACGGTCCCCTTTAAATGGCTGGCTGACAGATCGAACTGATAGAATAATAGCACAAGTTAACTGATTGTATTCACTATTTTTTTTCTTGCTTTGTAATTGCATTGTAATTATTGTATTGTAATATTGTATTGTAATTAAACATGTCAAAATAGTAAAACAAAAGGTGATTTATGGATACTGAGTGATATTTTAAAAGTTCTCAAATTGTACTCGGCTAAAGGCTCGTGCAATTATCAAAACTTTCAAAATATCACTTATTGCATGCCTGGGCATAAATCAGTCATGTATAGCACGAGCAGTTCATGCGATTTCTCCTACAATAACTTCTTATATGTCTTTATCATAGTGCATCTTACACCACTTCGCTGACACACGGCTTGCATCTCAGCTGACGTGCAATCTGCGCCTGATGCACACCCAGCAGCCATCACACGTGATTCTTGTCCTCCTACTAATCGGTTTGCGATCAAGCGAAAACAATGCCTCTGGTACGCGGGACAGTTTGTAGTTGAGCGACAGCTTTCCCAGTTTTGGCTGTTACATACAAAGCATTGTCGTGGTGCAACTAAACATTAAAGTAGAAATAAAATGATTAGTTTATGCAGGCTTCTTGTGTGATTTAGGAAAGAGGAGGTTTTACATTAGGCGTCGCTCGAAAAAATGCTAAAAACGCGAGGAGGGTTGGTTTCCTCCCTTCCCCCCTCCCCACTCGTGTTAAATGCGCTCATTTTCTGCATAATTCTCTTTCCGATTCAGACGACTGCTGCTAAATTACTCCCTCCTGTAATAATGGACTGTTGAACGTCTGCAGGAGCCCATTACCAGGAGCGTCCATCTTCCCCATTGGGTCTGTTTCCAGTACAGGAGTATAATTATGTGACTATATTTAGAATTGCATTTCGCGCGAAATAAACGAAGGCCATGTTGTCTTTGCCAATCATATAGCTAACGTCACTTCTCATTATTATTCATTATTATTCATTATTATTCATTATTATTCATTATTATTCATTATTATTCATTATTATTCATTATTATTCATTATTATTCATTATTATTCATTATTATTCATTATTATTCATTATTATTCATTATTATTTATTCTTCTTCTTCTCACTTTCAACGCGGGAATTCGAATTTCTGGTTTTCTTTCAATCCCCAGAGATACAAAGGGCATGGCGGCCATGTTGGTGCCCCTACACAAGAAGCTAACGAGGAATATATTGTTTAAGGCACCAACATGGCGGTTATGGGCGTCAAGTGAAAACCAGCAATTCTAAATATAGCCACATCTACTCCTGTGCTGGGGCCCCAGCCCATGACATAGGAACACTCGTGGTAATGGGCTCATGATGACTGACTGTAGACGTACGTGGTGGTGGGACGCCATTCCAAACTATCGGCGCATTGCACATGTCAGAGTAGCTGCAGCACTGCATGACACAGTTGGAATAAACCTGGAAAAAAGGCAATAACGACATCTTAGTGCGACAACTTACCTGGTGTGTTACCAAGCAAATGAAATTCTACTACTCAATTAACTGTATTCTGTACAAACGTAAAATGCTTAGATCTCCATTTAGTTCTAAACACTGCATTATATCCAGTTTTTTAAAGTGCCACTACGACGAAAATTTACCATTTCGATTTGCCACTTTTTCAGTGTCTATAGGTCAATCAGTATTAGAAATATCCGAAGTAGTAAAATATATTCCCAAATGGGCATCTTAAACCACAAATTTTAGGAGAGTTTACCGGTAAAATCCTGTCCGCCATTGCTGGAAGCCGTGCCCTTTGTTCAGCTTTAAACAAAGGTTTATTCACCGGAAGTGATGTCATACACTTAACACGACAACCTCGTGGCGCGAAATAGCGTGCATAAAAAAAGTAGCCAACCTCGCAAAGATAAATATAACTTTCTTCTTATGTACGTGAATACGTTTTTAGTAGAAATATGCCTCCAGGCGTTGTCTTCTGCAGGCGAGCGTTAAGTGTATGACATCACTTCCGGTGAATAAACCTTTGTTTAAAGCTGAACAAAGGGCACGGCTTCCAGCAATGGCGGACGTGTAGATTCAATATTCGGAGATAAAAAAATAAGACTTCCTGTCGTTGTATCGAAAAACAATTTAAACTGGTAATAATATATGAACTCTACTTTATGAATATGCAAAAACATTGATATGTCAAAATTTGATCGTAGGGGCACTTTAAGTGTTTCATTTTGCGCCGTGTGAATCGAAAGAGGCATGGCAGTTTCTGGATCATGCATAGTTATACATGATGTTTAGATAACGCATATTTTCTGGCCGCAGTAAATTGACACCTATATCAGCATTTATTTATGTTTAGTAACAGCAATGGTTCAGTTGTCGTTAAAGTAAGTGAACACAAGAAATGAAAGACACAGCATACAAGACGCTGTTTAGACCACACCTTGAGTACGCCTCCGCAGCATGGGACCCATATACAAAGACGAACATTGATGATATTGAAAAAATCCAAATAAGAGCCGCCCGATTTGTCAAAAGAACTTATGACAGATATGCAAGTGTCACAGCCCTCCTTCAGGATCTGGGATGGAACAGTCTCAAGTCGCGTAGAGCTATAAGCAGGCTTACAATTTTCTATAAAATTATCAATAACCAGATTGCAATCGAATTGCCATCTAAACTCGTTAAAATTACTAAGAGATCTAGAAACCTCCGCGAACATACTTGTATTCTTCTACAACCTCGTATTGATTGTTATAAGTATATTTTTTTCCCAAGAACTGTTAAAGACTGGAAGTTGTCATCACATAGTGTCAAATTGTTTAAACAGTCGGCTTCGGAGTTTCTTACCCTTAACTAATAATTATCTCCATATTTATATGTATCTATTTACTTATTTAATGACGTTTCTGATTTCTTGATTTCTTGATTTATTAACTTATTTATTTATTTATTAACTTATTTATTTATTTATTATTATCTAGATGCTGTAAGGCTTTGTGAAGAATAAATTAAGTAGATGTAGATAACACAGGCAACTCAGTTTCTAGAAGTAAAACACCTCTTGAAAGTGATTCATGATCAGTTTAAATTCAATTGTGCATTGTCCACGCCACAATCAACACCTCTAATATTTTAGATCCTTTTATTAACTCGTGGATGCGCGCATGCGCAGTGTGATTTTGCCGGCGTGGGTTGTATGTGGAATTGAACGATGTTCTGGATATGAGAAGGACTGGAGCGAGATTGAAACGAGCGACAAACGTGGCAGGAGCAGTGTCTATAGGAGAAATTTATACGTGAAAACTCCAAAAAAGTTTACTTAACTCTTTGTCATCCGATCGTGTGTGAGCTCAATTGGTGAAATCCTGAGTGCTAACTCAACCCTCCCCCCTCAGTTCAAGTTTGGCTAGCTCGGGGTAGTTAAATACTGCTGACTTTTTAAGCCGAGGGCTCAAACTTTCTCCACAATGCCATTCGGGTGAATTCTACGAACTGGTCGACGGTAGGTATTGCAACTTCTGTAGGGTTTCCAATGAAATGTGCTCTAATTTTGGAGAAAACTGCCACAGAGAGCTTGAGGACATCATTAAGTCTGAGGACGGCTGAAAATTACTTGGTTTGCTTTTAGTAGGCTTTGTGAGGGGATTTCAGAGGGTTTTCCCGTTGTGTTTGTGCTTTCAGGCACAGGAAAAAAATATTCAATGAAATCCTTGAAATCCTGCAGTTGGCAGTCTTTTACCCCTGCTCAACCTATTAGGATGTGTTTTTGTCACTTTAAAGCAACGGCTTGAGTCCAAATCACCGCTCTTGGTTGTAGGGGCTACCCTACCGGAGTCCCAGAGGGGGGAACCCCTTGTGGAATGTTTGTCCGTTACCCAGCATGCAATCGGAGGTGGGAGCAGGAAAATGTGGTCGAGTGAAATGCAGTGCAAACATCGGCGTGGTTCACCGTCGCTTGGTGTGTTTTGTGAAAACAAACCTGCTGGTTGGAAAGATTAAACAAGGTACTGTAACGACTGAGTGGTTATTTTGTGTTTGCTCTTGATTTCAAGTGCGAATGGGAAGGTTTTTTCAGCCGATTTTTCAGCTCCTCGAAATTTGTGAAAATCGAAGAAACGAAACAATCGCCAAAACAAATGGGCTTTTCTCCATAGTGAAAGAGTCGAGCGATCCCTGTTATAGCTCTGACTTTGAAGCCATACATTCCTTCGCATAATATCGCAACATCGTCTTTCCAGCATGTCTAGACGTGATGCAATATTTTTTTCTAGTAACGGACTCGTGCGTCTCCTATTTACAGGCTCCGACGGTAAAGAGTTAAAGGAAATATGGACGTGTTTATAAGGACTGATCTATACATGTATAGGTATAGTAGTTCACGTTTTCAAAACTATTTAATTTCGATCACTTGTGTTTTCAAACTTTTCACCAAATTGCCCGATGTCGCAAGTGATTAGTCCTTAATTTTCGAGGTCCCATGCGATGACATATACTAATGTCTACATTTTTGACAATATATCAAGAAATAAACTCTCCCTCCCCCCAATCAATGTTGTGATATGATAAATCATGACTTTGCAATTGACAAAACAAAAACCAACATTGAGTGGGAAAGCTTTTAATTGTCGTTCATGTATGATAGGTTCTCAGCGCACCACGTTTGAATAAAATGGCAATATTGATAAATGCGCATCCAATTTTTTACCAAAATATCAGACTTTAAAAAATTACGTGTTTTGTGTAAACCTTCATAAATAGTGTGAAATAAAGTGAACTTGAACTTGTATCATTTGCACGTTTCTACCGGTTTTCAGTCTCTTTTGAAGACAACCGCGAGATTATCTGTTGGAATTGTAAACGGTAATCACCGACTCTTCCAGTTGGTCTGCTATAATTTGAGAAAGTCCTTTTCATTTATACGTACAATATTAGCAACGACTCTTCCAGCTGCATGGTATGCTATAATTTGAGAAAGTCCTTTTCATTATACAAATTATTTTAATTTCATTATTTCATCCCAACTGGTTTCTTGCTACAAATGGCAAGCCCCCTTGTAACCTCATTTATCACCTAGGAATTGCTCGTTAAGAAAATTGTTCCACCCCTGTAAAGATCTTTAGCGGAAATAGAGCTAAAACATAACTGTCGGAAGTGTTTTGGTTTCACTGCGTTTACAAAGCTCTCCTATTGGCTGAGAAAATAAACGAACCAATCAGAATCCAAAGTAAAACCAAACGAAAATTGGTTTTGGTTTTGCTCTAGTTTGTCATTGACTCCCAGGGAACTGCCATTTATGAGTTACTTGTGATTACTCGCTCCTATGATTGGCTGGCTGTGGTTAATTTGGCTGCGTTTGGACTTTCAACACTCATGTGAAATTCGCTCTATTTATGAGCCCTTAACGAATCACAGTTATCTTATTATAATTATTTATGAAATTGAGCTCGAGCTTCTTACCTTAAACTGCTGGCATATGGTTTGCTTACCACTTGATGTACATGCAAGGCTAGTGGCACAACCAGCGACCAAGACACGAGTTTGTTGGCCATATTCCAAGCGGTATCCGACTAGTCGAAAGCAATTCACGTATAAATTGGGACAAGTGAAGCTTGTGTGGCAGCTCCCCCAATTTGGGCTGTTACATGAATGACATCGTCTCGCTGTTAAAACAGCAACAACACTAATTATTATACGAAATGGAAAGTGCTTTTGTATGGTATTTACACACTAGTTTGTTTTCACAAAACGCACTCGCTCGTACCTCACTAATACCATACGCTGGCAATAACTTGCCATGAAATAATCTATATTAACATTAAAATACTTTGCTGGCCGCAAATTCTTAGTGTTAGTGTTACCCTCGTCTTAACCCGTTCAAGTTTATTGAAGTTACCGTGATTGAAATATCTGAAAAAAGTCTTCGCTACAGCGGGGCTCTTGGAACTCGTTGCCACAAAGTCTGCGCAATCCAATGTCTCTATCAAATTTCAAAGCTAAACAAAGGAATGTCAGTCTCCTTTAGTTTTCTTTTTAGAATTAGTTTAACTAGTATTGCTAACAGGATAATATTTGTATTTTACATTGTGTATTTTTATTGTTATATTTTAATATTACTTAATGTCACGGCTTACCTGAACACCAACCGTGTAGTTGATGTGAATACAGTGGTTAAATAGAGATTTTGACTTGACTTGTTCTGATTGCATACTAATTTTTACCACAAACAAATTTGCAAAAGGGTTTCAAGCCAGTCAACGATAACACTCGCTCATATTATTCGACTTTTCACTGAAAGCTTCGCGATCCATAAACCTTATCAAGTAGTTCCAGTCTTAGAGTAATATGACACCACTGGACTTATGTCACATAATGTCATTATATTCGGTATTTTTGTCATTATCATCGGTGCTTTGCTCATTATATTCGGTGATTTCGTCATTATATTCGGTGTCATTATATGAGGTCCTTTCGTCATTATTTTCGGTGTTTCTGTCATTATATGACTGAGGTCCTTTCGTCATTATTTTCGGTGCTTCTGTCATTATATGAGGTCCTTTCGTCATTATTTTCGGTGTTTCTGTCATTATATGACTGAGGTCCTTTCGTCATTATTTTCGGTGCTTCTGTCATTATATGAGGTCCTTTCGTCATTATATTCGGTGCATCTGTAATTATATGACTGAGGTCCTTTCGTCATTATTTTCGGTGCTTCTGTCATTATATGACTGAGGTCCTTTCGTCATTATATTCGGTGCATCTGTAATTATATGACTGAGGTCCTTTCGTCATTATTTTCGGTGCTTCTGTCATTATATGAGGTCCTTTCGTCATTATATTCGGTGCATCTGTAATTATATGACTGAGGTCCTTTCGTCATTATTTTCGGTGCTTCTGTCATTATATGAGGTTCTTTTCGTCATTATATTCGGTGCTTTCCTCATTATATTCGATGGTTTCGTCATTATATTCCGTGTTTATCATCGTAATTTTTATGCAGTCTTTTCGCTACGCATCACTTTTCTGTCATTATATATTCGGTGCACATATGTCATTAGGTGGTTGTGGTTCACAGGCACTTTACGTCACCGGCTATCTTGGAAGGCACGTAAGACGCCTGGGAACGAGGTTATATTTGGGCTTCCTTTGTTCACTGCTTTTTGCCAGGCTGCTATGATATATGATTTCGCGGGCTTCGCTGTTTCAGTTCTTTCAGGTTAGTTGTTGCATGTTGTTCTACATCGCTGTCTAAATATCATGGAACAAGTACTTCATCATGCAGTCAACTGCAGCTAGGACACTTAGTTCAAAAATTCAAAGCCGAACTTATCGAAGTACAAACTGTGTTGACTTCTACAGATAATGAACTACAGTGTCTTGGCGTTGGTACACTTGGAGATAGGGTTCGCCTCAGGGAAATGTTTCCTAAGGGAAATGTCTAGGTCGGCCTATTCTATCAAAGTTGACAGAGAAAGTTGTCGCTCATCAGAGAGTAAATCACATGACAACTCGTTACCTTTTTCTGGAGTTCCAGTCTGCTTACCAGCCAGGGTCTGTAACTGAGACTGCTCTTCTCAGGGTTCGTAATAACATTGTTATGAACATAAATAGCCAGCAACATGTGACTCTCTTAGTGTTCCTAGATCTTAGTGCTGCATTTGACACCATTGATCTTCGTCGTCTCCAGTCCAGCCTCGGAGTCACAGGGAGAGTGTTAGCCTGGTACCGTTCGTATCTGTCAAATCTAATAGTCGGTTCCAACATGTTATTAACGATGCGCGTTCGATTGCAAATAAGTTTGACTAGCAGTTTGGCCATGCATGGTGTTCCTCAGGCTCTTGCCTTCCTGTTTATTACTCAGTAATGCTAAATGCTTTACACTGAGGTGGCGGTCAGGGCCGATCACGAAACAAATAATAAATTATTAATCGAAGTCGCTAAAATATAAGGAAATAAATAATAGATTTACATTGCTGGCAGAAACAATCCCTGCATTCAGCTCACTCCAGCAACAGTAACAATAACCACAAAGCAAGCATCCATACACAGGAAAACTACACAAGTGAACATACGCGTCCGCTCCGAGACACGAGTAGTTCCCGTGGATGGAACGCATATATACCCAAGTACATACTGTTACTGTACCTTCTAATACGAATTAAGTTTAGATTTGAACAAGTTTACATTGTTAGCAGAGACAATTTCTGTATTTAGCTCATTCCAGTCAATTATAGTTCTAGGGAAGTAGGAAAACTTAAGGCAGTCAGTTCGAGGTCCACAGGGGATTAGCGTCCACTGGTTTCTTTTCCTAGATTTTGTCTGTGAGATCTTGACAAAGTTATTGGCCTAGATGGCGCTTAAGTTATTGATGACTTTATATAATATTAGATTAGGTTCGCCTTCCTAATCTCTGTAAGGGGTTTCCATGCTAAACCATCGAGCATTTGGGATACGCTCGTCTCTCTAGAGTAGTTGTTCATAACAAAGCGAGCAGGCGTCTTTGGACCATTTCTACTTGGTTAATACATCGTTGCGTATAAGGGTCCTATTCTGGTAACGCGTGCTCCATGGATGGACGGACTAGGGATTGGTAGAGTTGGATTTTAATGTCCCTGGGGGAATGGTAGAAGTTCCTGCGAAGAAACCCCAGTGTTTTATTAGCTTTCCTTGAGATATGACAACAATGTGTATTCCAGCGTAAGTCTGAGGTCAGGTGAACTCCTAAGTAAAGGTGCGAGTTTGTAGTTTCCAGGGGAGTGCCATTAAGAGTATATGTTTTTTTAAATTTACGAACCTCTTAGCTTACGGGAGAAATGCATAATGCGACATTTAGACACATTAAAGTCCATTTGCCATACCTTGGCCCATTGAAAAAGTTTATCTAGATATTGTTGCAGAATACTTGCAAATGCCGTAGAATTGAGTTCCAGATAAAGGATAGCGCCGTCAGCAAAGAGAAGTATTTGGGACTGTACTTCATCTGGCAGGTCGTTTATGTACAACAAAAACAACAAAGGTCCGAGGACGGTCCCCTGGAGTACCCCAGACATGACGCTGCAGATATCCGACTTTGTACCATTCACCACGGTTAATTGGGTCCTGTTTGTGAGGAATGCCCGAATCCAGAGATTTATTGGGCCTCTAATACCGTAGTAATTCAGTATTTTGAGCAAAGGACTACTAATTATGTGTTCTAGAAGTTTGCACGGAACACACGTCAGAGATATTGGTATATAGTTTCCGGGGTCATGTCGGTCATCTTTCTTGTAGATAGGAGTTAAAAGTGCGTGTTTCCAGTCTTGAGGGAGTTCTCCAGTGTCTATGGAGTGTTGAAAATTTTGACACAGCACAGGAGCTAGTTCTTCTGCTGCGGATTTCAGGAGACGAATTGGCAGCTGGTCTGGTCCAGATGCTTTGTTTGGATTTAAGTGTTGCAACAGTTTCAGGACTCCGGCGTTGGTGACATTTAGGCGACTGATATCTGAGATATGGCTAGTGCCCTTGCTCGGGATGTTAAGTTCTTCTTTGATTAATACCGAGTGAAAGTTCTTGTTTAGTATGTCAGCTTTGTCCTTACTAGATGAGAAGGTGGTATTGCCCTTCTGCAATGTACGTTGGGATACCAATTTCATCTTGACGCTTCGATTTTATGTAGTTCCAGAACTTCTTGGGTCTTTTATGTTGATGCTCAATAGGTTGGAGACATAGGTATTCCTGGTGTTGTTGACTTTAATTTTGGGGCCTGGGACCACTTCTGTTCACAATCTACACTAGTCAATTGTTTGATATTGTTATATAGCCATCACTTACCACAGGTGCACTGCTATGCTGATGATACTCAGCTCCGGCTACCTGGCGTTCAAACCGGATGATAACGTTTCTCAACTGTCGGCGATCACCTGATGCTCATGGAAGCCTGTATTAATGACCTAAGACGATGCATGGATGATCAAGGACAACTGACTCTTGATAAACAACGACAAGACTGAGCTTATGTTGGTTGGCAGTAAGCAGCAGTTGGATAAAGTCCGTATTGACACTTGTGATTCTGTAGTCACAGCTTCAAATCTTGTTCGGAACCTTGGTTAATGGTTTGACTGTAATCTGTCTATGTTCTCGCATGTTAACAAGATTTGTAAAGCTGCGTTTTACCACTTACATAACATTGCACGTGATTAGAAAATATCTCAACCAAGATTCGACAGAAACTCTTATACATGCGGTTGTAACTAGCCGCTTAGTCCACTGTAATGCATTGCTCTATTGACTGCCTTTAGAATTTATGTAAGTCTCAGCCGGGGTGCAAAATGCAGCTGCTAGACTGTTTTTTTCGGGCACACAACATTTGCCATACATCTCCGTTCTTATTTAAATTCAACTAGATTTTAAAATAATTTTAATTACTTTTCAGGCTATTCATGTAATGGCCCCTAAGCATATATGTGATATTATTATTCAAGTTCTCAAGCATGTTAAGGCCTGGTTCATTTAACGGAAAATATATTTACCGTAAACAGTAAATGTTTCTAACAGGAACAACAGTTCAAACAAAATCTAATCACACCATAATACTTATATCCACTTCCTTGAATTCCTTAAGTGGATATTTGTCGTATCACGTGATCGATGACGTAATAATTAGTGAAAATTATTTAAGTAAAATGCGGTTGCGACGATAACATATTAATAGAAAATAACCCTGCTGAAATATTCCTCTTCCAGCAGGGTTTTAGACCACGCTTAGAAAACACGACTATCATTTAAATATAAGGAAATATTAAGGGTACAAAACGTCACGTGACCTATTTTGCATATTTTCGTCTTAATAACTCGTTAACGAAACATTGTAGTCATCTTTTCTAAGCTGAAATAGGTAAAGGATTTAACCTTAACCACATCCGCTCATTATCCTCACTATTTCTGTTAAACTCGCTCGGAGCCGCGTTTTTGATTTACTGACTTCGTGGTCTAAGTCACGTGACAGAGCATGTGACACATTTTACTACACACAAATCACTAAAGGAGAGTGCCTACTAATGTCAGCGCGCACGCCGTTCTGCGCATCTTGCGTACCGCGGGTCATCCCGCGAGACAGGCCATTTGCAGAACTATTTTGAAAAAGCTGTTGTGTTAATTGTGTAATTTGACAGACAGAATTAAAGATGAAGGATTTTAATATACGGTCGAAAGATATGCTATAATCTTTAAATTCCACTACACGGCCACGAAAGACAATTTTCAGCTGAAATGGTATTAAAAGAGCCGACCATCTTAACTGGCTCTTAACATGTCTTAAGTGATGATTTATCGTGGGGAGGTGGTCGAAGAATCGTCGATTTAGAAGATTTACCCCACCAATTGTATGAAGGTTGTTTGGACTGCCATGAATCGCTGGTGTCTTTTCGCCCAGCGCGCCTTTGCTTTAGGCCTGTCGATGCTTTCGAGTTTCGTCAGTTTCTCCAAACATGGACTCGGCAGTATAAACAATGTGTGAATACGGTCAAATAAGCTTTGTGAAAACGGGTAAACCTCTTGGAAATCCAAGGAAGAATGAAGAAGGCAGGACTGTATGGGGTTTGAGCACAAAGGAAGCAGTAACAGGTTTGATTTTCAATGAAGAAAGACGAAAGACCGGACTGACTCTTTTCCCCGCCGTCATCTTGAAAATCTCCCAGAATTCAATAAAATAAACCAATTTTTAGACTTACTAGGGAGGCCTTGGTAAAAAAACTGTTAATTTTTGAAAATAAAATTAGCGATAAAGAGGTCTACCGTCCCCATAACTTTTTGAAACGCGTGGATACCCCCCATATCAAACAATTGTTGTCGTTCAGAGTAATATTTGGGCCTGACTAGATGCTAGTGAGGTATACGCTCATCCTTTTCAAATTTCGCTATCGATTTTTTTAATCGCACTTCCTGTAGCCTACATTGTATCCGCCTCTCTTCTGCCGGCTCGCTACAATTCCTGAACGTGTTCTAGTATTCGATGATCCGTCCTGCTTTCCAAATATGGAATATATTGACCATATATGGAATATCACAGGGAGCTCTCAGGAACGACACTTTTCTCAATAAATTGTTTGATATGATTTTTTTTCTTTTTGGAATCTATAATATAGAAGCTAAACAACGTTTACATATATTTTTTGTATTTATAAAATTGAAACTTGATGTCCATTTCAGCAAAAAAGCGATTTGGGCCTCACAAAATACATCTAATTAGCCTCAATTCTGCTTCCAAATCTTAATTCTTTTATAAGACTTATAACCACACAATGCAACAAAGGCCTGTGTGACGTCACAGTAACTCCGTGTCAAATTAGGAATGCGGATGTAAAATTTGTTTTATGACTGATTCCTTGTGAAAAATAGAAGCTTATATAAAGAATAAGTTAAGAACCATTAAAGAGATTCGCTTTAGTGTTATGTATAAAGAAAGAAAAATGTATTAGTACTGACAATACATCACTGAAGTTTTGTTCGAGCCAACGTAGACACTACACTACTACATGTGCTATTATGACTGTTTACATTAACGCTACTGCAGTACGAAGATACTTACAAAGTTAATTTTAAAATGCAAGGAAGTTTACTGGTTCTTTGGAAACGAGGAAAATTTTATTCTTCAATTGATTTCTCATTAAACATAAACCCGAAAGTTCATGATTGGGTTAGCTTTTTTATTGTTTTCATAGGTTTAAACGCGTCTTCCTTGATCAACGACAGCTACTTACCTTTCAATAAACATTGCCGATAAATCGTCTTAATGCTTGGTTCAAACGTCGAATTTCTGCCATGTCGAATTCAATTCAATTAAGTTCGGCAGAAATGGGCAGTTGATTCATACGTCGAATCATAGTTAATAGAGTGGAATGGTTAGGAAACTCAGGGACCTTCTTTGTTATAGGTCTTTGTTAGCTTTTTTCGACCTTGAACGTGCACAAAACACAATAGAAATTCCAACATGTTAGTCAATCAGCCAATAGAAACGTGTGAGTTCAGTCCTTCAGGGAACGCTAATGAACTATGATAGTGCACAATCTTTTGTTTTGCCCCTTCCAACCTCAATTGCAGCGCCTTAGTTAGCCCTTTTGAAGTTTGCCGGGTTTCCTAACCATTCCACTCTATTAACTATGGTCGAATTTAATAAGTCGCATTTTTGCCGCACTAAAATTTGACGTATGAATCAACTGTCGCATTTCTGACGAACCCGTTAAGTAAAATGTAATAATAGATGCTTATCAATAAACTTCTATGAATGCTATGTTGGTCAATCGGCATAGAAAGGTATAACTTTCAACTGATCATTTCATCTCAATTCGTTAGCTAGCTGTTTCACTGTTCTGTTATCAGAGATCTTCTGAACTTTAATAAAACTAAAAACGTTTAAGCGTTGTATCCATCACGCGGGCAGTCGACATTCAATCTCTCTCTCTCAGGCTTAAGCTGTAAAAATCTCGATATATAAAAGCCGTGTACGTGTTTTCATATGTACACCTTGTTAAAGAAGAGAAGGAACTTACCTTCGACAGAAGTCAGTATGGCAGCAGCGACGATCAGAATCGTGAATATATTCATTGGCATACAAATACGAGAATTGGCTCTCCTCGACGTCTGGCTGTTGTATTGAGGTATATATAGTGATAAACAAATTATACAGGAAATCGAGGCGTTTCTGTAAAACTAGGATACGGATGGCGGAACGCGGAAAGCGGATAGCGGATAGCGGACACTGATATAACTATATCTTCTAGTAAAGTATTCAACTATGACTTGATTTAAAGTGTATATATGGTCAAATATTCGTATTATTAAAATCGATTCAACATCAAGTGAATAGCACAATATTTCTCGATTTGACTGTTCTATCCATGAGTTATAGAGGTTTATATGTATAACATATTCAAGCCGGTGACGTAAATCCACTCATTTATTATACAAAAACATTCTGGTAGAGATAACAATGACCTTTTGTAAACATCTATGTTATGTTTGAAGCTTATATTAGTGATTTTACCAAATATTTTGTCAAAATCAGTTTCATTCACAAGGGAAAAAGAAATGAAAGTATTAAAATTCCCGAATTTACGTCAAATTTACGTCACACATTAGCATATTGGAAATAGAAACCTCGAAAACTCGTAGATGCAACACTCAAATTAAGAAATATTTTATAATTCAACTATTCACTTGATGCAAAATCGATATTTTAATATCATTAGAATGATAAAATGTTTTGACAATATCGTTTCTCTGAAATAGTCCGTTAACTACATCACCGTATTTTATCGATCAAGCATACGTACGCAAGGCGCTCATTGATTATTTTTATTCTAAGGCAACGCTCTGTCGAGGGTAGAGGCTTTATAAAAATATATGTACATGAAACAAATAACAAGTTATTTGCACTTATAAAAACGTTGAATTAGCCATATTTTAAATACATCTGTGTTTTTAATTTGTAACATATAATGATAGTACTGAGTTACATGTAGTTACGTGTACGAGAATGAATCAATTTAGGTCATTTGTCAGTTACCCACGAAGAACACCATTTTAAACAGGATGTTCCTGTATAAAAGGGTCATGGCCAGGCCACTGACACCTTCAGTTGTCACTCAGCCTTTGTCGAGTTAACATCTCTGTGATGCTCCGCTTATGATATATATATATATATATATATTCAGGAAGTTCCGGTATAAAAGGGCCATGGCCAGGCCACTGCCACCTTCAGTTGTCACTCAGACTTTGTGGAGTGAACATCTCTGTGATGCTCTGCTTATGATATATATATATATACAGTCAATGCTATAAAGGTTGTCCAGCAGAACATAATATAATACTTTAATATCCATTGTTTTGGCCTATTGTCATGGTCTAGACAATAGCCCAAAACAATGGATATTATAGTATTATATTATGTTCTGCTGGACAACCTTTTTGGCATCGACTGTATATATATATATATTAAACAGGAAGTACCGGTATAAAAGGGCCATGGCCAGGCCACTGCCACCTTCAGTTGTCACTCAGCCTTTGTGGAGTGAACATCTCTGTGATGCTCTGCTTATGATATATATATATATATTAAACAGGAAATACCGGTATAAAAGGGCCATGGCCAGGCCACTGCCACCTTCAGTTGTCACTCAGCCTTTGTGGAGTGAACATCTCTGTGATGCTCCGCTTATGATATATATATATATATATTAAACAGGAAGTACCGGTATAAAAGGGCCATGGCCAGACCACTGCCACCTTCAGTTGTCACTCAGCCTTTATCGAGTGAACATTTCTGTGATGCTCCGCTTGAGCGCTCCCTACTGATTGCTTATCGTGCGAAATTCTAAACAAAGACTTCAATGTTAAACTTTTGGGTAAGGGCTACAGAGTTCTTCCCTCTACTCACTTTTTGATGGCTTGTTTAATTTTAAACCCTCATAATTTCGCATTTTACATATTTCATAACCCACTTAATCATCCATGCACTTAATCATCCACTTTTCAAACTATCACTCAACATCCATACAATAAATATAATTAATTAATTTCGTACCACTGTTTACATATTTCATAACTCACTGATAATTTTCAAACAAACATATACATATAAATAAGTATGAATTGGTGGTGATCATGATTGCTTATACAAGCACATACATATACCAATGTTGATGAGTAATAGGATTCGGTACCACCTAGCCTGGACCGTTTCAGATGTCTCGGTTGCCCTTTTGCGAGGAGGACATTGCATAACCCTCACATCATCAGGAGTGTAGCTAGGCATTTTCAAGTTGTACGCACAAGTGCAGTAGCTACCGGTTTTAAGGGCCCCCTCTCGTAAAAAAATACAAGACCAAACAGGAAATTTTCGTCTCAAAGTGTACGCTACGCCCCTGATCATTTTAACCTTCGTATAATCTACATACCATCCACAGTCATTAAACCTGGATCACACAATTAATTAAAATATATTCCACACAAACCATCCACAGTCATTAAACCTGGATCACACAATTAATTAAAATATATTCCACACATACCATCCACAGTCATTAAACCTGGATCACACAATTAATTAATATATTCCACACATACCATCCACTGGATCACACAATTAATTAATATATTCCACACATACCATCCATAGTCATTAAACCTGGATCACACAATTAATTAATATATTCCACACATAACATCCATAGTCATTAAACCTGGATCACACAATTAATCAAAATATATTCCACACATAACATCCACAGTCATAACCATGGATCACTTAGTACTTTTTGTCAGTTTTAAACCCTAGCTACACTTATTAATAATAATGAAATCTCAGCTTAAAGCTAGTACACAAGCACTAGCACTTGGCACAGGAACATTAATCAATGACCAACAATAGGCTAATATCTCCTTGTAAACAGTTTATTTAATTAGAACCTATCAACCTGTACAACTTTTAAATCATCTTGCTCGCTCTATTAAATTCAAATCATCTTGCTCGCTCTATTTTAAACGATCATTTCCTATGACATCAGCTCTTTCGTAAAAAATAACGTGTTATCCTCGCGTTTAATAATCATCGGTTAAATCATGGGGGTGCGTGCATGTGTGCGTGCATGTGTGCGTGTTGCGGTGTGCGGTCGGTCGGTCGTTCGGTCGCACGACCGGTCGGTCGTTCGGTCGCACGACCGGTCGGTCGTCCGTCCGGTCGTCCGTCCGTCCGTTCGTTCGTTCGTTCGTTTGAGACTTCGGAAGAATGCAATATGATGCCCTAGAATGCAATTATCAGTACTGTGACGTTTGCTAATTAACGCTAATTATGTTAATTGCTTACACTCGAGTTGTGTGTTAGCAAGCAGGAGCTGTCTCTGCAGACTTGGGCGTGTAGTTATGTTATTTGTATGGATCAATAAAGACGTTTAAACAGACCTAAAATTTACATGGTGTCAGAAGTGAAGTCACACTGAAGTTTCAAGTGAAGAAACAGCAGGAAAACAGGTAACAGCGCGCAGTAAATAAAAGTGTCGAGCGAACAATCGATTTCCCGCCGCCATGCCGGACCTAGAAGTACAAGCAGCTCCAGCCGTTTCACCGCCTTCATTTACCAGTATTGTGCCCCTTCCACCGAAGTTAGCGGTAAAGGGCAATTTATCGAAAAATTGGAAGCAGTGGAAACAAAAATGGGACGCATATGAACTTGTGACTAAGCTAAATGAACAGCACAATAAGTATAGAGTCACAACCTTTATCACTTGCATCGGGCCAGAAGCGCTTACACAATGGTTTACCGTTTATCTCAGAAGACGATAAGATGGACATTTCCAAAGTCCTAGACCTATGGCAGAAGTATTGCATAGGAAAGACTAATGTCATATATGAGAGATATAAATTCAACAACCGAGTACAAGAGCAAAATGAATCGATTGATTCATACGCCACCGCTTTACGCGCCCTAGCAGAAACATGCGAATTTGGTACATTAAAGGATGAAATGATCCGAAATCTCATTGTGTGTGGAATTATTAAGGAGAAAATTACTTCAGGAGTCAGGTTGAACACTAGAGAAATGCATGGATCTCTGTCGTTCTGCAGAAGCGACAAGTAAACAAGTTAAGAACATGACTGGATAAGACGCACCCTCCCCCGGTCAGGTCAATTTTGTCAGCACGCCAAAGTCCGAAAATCGAAACCCCTGAATAATGTTGTGATTGATTGTCGATTCTGTGGTCGAAAACATGAAAAGGCAAAAGAAAAGTGCCCAGCATTTTGCAAAATTTGCAGAAAATGTAGAAAAAATAATCACTTTGCAGAAAAGTGTGAGAGGGACAAAAAAGACCAGAAGCGAGAAAAAGGGGATAAGCAAGGTCAAAGAAAGGTCAACACAGTAGCCGGAAGTAGAAACCTTCTATCTCAGAGGAAGATCTACTGTCAGTGACATTTGATCGAATTGAAACACACTGTGTCAACGAAGCAAAAACCAAGTTTGAGACTAAGATAATAGCCCCAATGGAGATTGCAGGAAAGCGCATAAATATGCAAATAGATTCCGGTGATTCATGTAATGTTTTACCGAGCAAGCACCTGCCACAAAGCGCACGCAATGTACTCCAAATCAAGTATTCCCGTCCTGGGTACTGTAAAACTAAGCATAAAAAACTCGAAGAATAACAAGAAATACCGGGCAGTGTTTGTCGTGGTAGAAGGAGAATATATGCCTCTCCTCGGCTCGAGGACTGCACAACAAATGAAACTGTTAGTGGTCCAACGCGAAAACATCCTAACCGTGGCAGAGAAAGAAGATGAAGATAACAACAAGGCTTCCATGCCTCTGGCTCCACCAGAAAACGAAAGCCTGACTCTCTATGAGGGCATGGAACAATATCAGGATGTATTCCAAGATCTTGGTACAATGGAAGGCAAAGTCCATCTAGACGTTGACAAGAGTATAGCACCAACCGTTATGCCGCCACGCCGTGTGCCACTAGCTGTCAAAGGAAAGCTCAAAGATGAATTAATACGTCTTGAAAGAGCACAAGTTATCACCAAAGTGGAAGAGCCTACAGATTGCGTATCCTCCACTATAACAGTAGTGAAACCAAATGGGAAGCTCAGGGTCTGTCTTGATCCTCAATACCTTAATAGGCACTCAAGAGAAGGCACTATCCGCTGCCAGTTATAGAAGAGATTCTACCGGAATTGTCAAAGCCCAAAGTCTTCACCAAGGTAGATCTTAAAGAAGGTTTTCTTCAGGTCGAGCTAGATAAGGAATCAAGTAAATTAACTACGTACCAAATACCCTGGGGAAGATACAGATGGTTAAGAATGCCATTCGGGATATCGAAAGGAGTGTATAACATTGCTGATGATCTACTAATCACTGGACAAGACAAAGATACACAAGAAGCAAACGAATACCACGACCGAAACCTGAAAAGACTGCTTGAAAGGTGCCGTGAAAGAAACATGAAGTTGAATAAAGACAAATTCCATCTGAATTGCACTGAGGTCACGCTCATAGGACCACATCTGCTAACAGGAGATGGTCTGAAGCCTGACCCGAACAAAGTCAACGCGATACGAAACATGGACAAACCCACAGATGTACCTGGCATCCAGAGACTGATAGGACTAGTCAAGTATCTTTCTAAGTTTCTGAATGGCCTTTCAGAAATGTGCGAGCCGCTAAGACGACTCACCCATAAAGACGAACCATGGTGTTGGTCAGAGAAGCAGGAAATAGCATTTGGAAGAATCAAAGAGGCAGTCACAACTGCACCAGTGCTGAAATACTTCGATGCTGACATCCCTACAGAAGACCAAGGAGATGACTCTAGTAAAGGACCTGGCTTCGTCCTCATGCAAGAAGGTCAACCGGTCACCTATGCAAGTAGAGCACTAACTCCTGCGGAACAGAGATACTCACAAATTGAGAAATAACTCCTCGCCCAAGTCTTTGGATTAGAGCACAATCACCTATATGTCTATGGAAGACGAGTTCTGTTGTGGACAGACCACAAGCCTTTGGTCTCTATATATAGCTATATCCAAGAAGCCGTTAGCTGCAACCCCAAAGCGACTAGAGACTGCTAATGCGCCTTCATCAGTATGATGTAGAGATTCGATACAAACCAGGTCGTGAGATGTACTTAGCGGATGCACTATCAAGAGCTTGTAGTGAGGAGAAACAGCGATCAGAAACAGAAGTAGAACACATTCACGCTGTTAACATCCTATCCATCGCAGAACCGCAGTTACAAGAGATACGATAAGAAACTGCAAGAGACCCAAGGCTTCAGGCTCTCAAGAAAGTAAACTTGGAAGGATGGCCAGATCGTAAGGAACTTACTCCACCCGAAGTACATGCATACTTCACCATAAGAGTCGAATTAGCAGCCCTGATGATGGCGTAATCTTCAAAGGATTGAGATGTGTAATCCCAACATCCAAAGTAGTCTGAGAAGGGCTCGAGAGGTCGTTTACTGGCCAGCAATGAACCAAGACCTGATAGACCACATTAGAAAGCGCGAAGTGTGCAATACATGCCAACCTCAGCAGCAACAAAGAGAACCACTAATCTGTCACGAACTGCCACACAGACCATGGGAGAAAGTAGGATGTGACATATTTGTACTAGAAGAAAAGAGCTACTTATGCACAGTAGACTATTACTCTGGTTACTTTGAAGTAGATCGTCTGGAGGACAAGACATGCAGCGAAGACCGACGTCAAGAAGCTCAAACGACATTTCGCAAATCATCGAATCCCATGTGAGTTCTACAGTGACAATGGTCCTCCATACAACTCCAAGAAATTCGAAGAATTCGCAAAGTCATACGAGTTCGAAAATGTAACAAGCTCACCTAACTGCACAAAGCAATGGTCGTGTGGAGAATGCAATTAAGACGGCCAAGCGTCTAATGAAGAAGTCAAAAGACGCAGGCACTGACTTCTACCTAGCGTTATTAGATTGTATGAACACCCCATCAGAAGCAGTTGGAATTAAGTTCACCTGCTCAACGCCTGTTCGGAAGACGAACTAGGACACTCTTACCAACATCACAAGGACTATCATCGAAGATGAAAGAAACAAACTACATAAAAAAAAAGAAGTCCAAACTGAATACTATAACAGGAATGCGAGATAATTACCAACTCTTACAGCTGGAGATACTGTGCGCATGTATCCAAACCCAGGAGATAGATCAGAAAGATGGACAAATTAAGGTGAGAGTAGAACAACAAGTAGATGTGAGGTCATACACATTGAGAACTGAAAACGACGGAGTATATCGGAGAAACAGAAAACACCTCAAGAAAAGTAACGAACCGTTCTACCCAGATGCAGCTGAAACCGAGCAAACACGGCTACGGAATCCTGTTGTTGAACAACCAGAGGGTCAACGGAAGATCCAACAAGACAAACCACCCTCCACACCGATTGAAGACAAAGCAGCTAGTAAACCCACAGAGCTGATGCAGAAAGAAGAGCCACCAGAAGTAGCAGCTGAACCTGAATCCCAGGTTACACGGAGTGGAACTGAGTAAGATCAAGAAACCATCGCATCTGAAAGACTATGCCGAGACGTGATAAGTCATCAAGTTCCCTATGTCACTTAAGTTTAGAGACATATACACCAAGGCCAAAGACATGTTTGTATATTTCATTAGATTTTACCGGATGGACCATGAACGTTATTACATTTTACTTATCTGTCATCGAAGGAAAGATGTGACGTTATGATAATTTATGCTAATTATGTTAATTGCTTATCATTCCATGTGCTTGCTCTCGAGTTGTGTGTTAGCAAGCAGAAGATGTCTCTGCAAACCTGGGCGTGTAGTTATGTTGATTGTATGGATCAATAAAGACGTTTAAACAGACCTAAATGTTACAAGTACAATTTCAAGTACCCATCCTGGAAGGAGGGTGAGGTAGAGATTTCCAGAAGAATACATGTATATATATATATATATATATATATATATGTTTTCTACTAAAAAAAGGTATTGTATCATGGGAAATACCATAAATCTAGAAACATTAATAGTAAATTTAATAGATTACATGTATATGCAGTTTGCATTCTTTCTTGCACATCCATCTTTTTTGTCGGTGGGGGGGGGGGGGGGGGGGGGTAGTCAATAAAGTTTTGAGCAATTTTATAGGGGGTTATCTAAGTTTTAATTCATTCATAGGGGGTCATAAAAGTTTTAACAAGAGAAGTCGATGAAATGCCGACCCCCCCCCCCCCCCCCCAAGCCATAAATAATGAACACTCCCTAAGCTAAAATGCCTAATTTTATGACTCTTAACTAATTGCTCTCATTATTTTCTCTTATTAAGACACATAACTAACTATATATAAAACTTTTAAATCCATATTACATTAATTTACGTCCAAGAGTAAAGCCCAAGAGACAAGAACCAAGATTCGAGCGAAAAACATGAAAAAGTAAAAAGTAAGTAAAACATATTTTAGCATACCTAACTTTATCTCCTGGGCCCAAGGAAGAAATACGCGACCGTCTCAGAGCACCTCTGGAATTTAGGTCCTAACAGACTTCCACAATCCCTGAAGAAGGGGTCTGTTACTCAGAAATATACGCTTGGCATTTCGATTCTAATGCAGTCTTAATCTAAAAATCAACAGTAGATTACACATATGTTTACTTGAAATATTTTAGATAATAAACAAATTAATTACTTAATTTCATACCACTGTTTACATATTTCCTAACCCACTTATCATCCACTTTTCAAATTATCACTCGACATCCAGAAAATAAATATGAATTAATATCATACCACTGTTTACATATAATCACCCACTTTATATATTCCATAACCCACTTAATCATCCACTTTTCAAATTATCACTCGATAACCCACTTAATCATCCACTTTTCAAATTATCACTCGGCATAAATTAAAGTTGCGCTCTCGTTGAAGTGGTGGGCTCATGACTAAAATGCGGCGTACTAGATCAATAAAATTATTATTTCTGTGAATGAGGTCATCGATCTATTCGGGCATGTTTGACTATATAAAGCCTATTGTTTGGGTCGTCTATAAAACCAGGAGCGATCGGCCCCGAATACATTCGAAGTTGAATGAAAAAAGTAATAACTATCTCGCAATATCTAAATTCCTTTGTAGCGTAAATAGTAAGAACAAACTACTCGTCATAGGCTCTAAACTGTCTTTATTATTTTCCTTTACAGTTAATAACTCATAAGATAATTGTATACAAAATCCGGTATGGTTCATTAGATCAACTCTGCTATTGTTCTTAGGGATTAGCGATAACTGAAGGGCCTATTGTTTTGAGGAAAACTCTTGAGATGCAAATCCTTTTCTAAAACTGAACTATAATTACCATACGAATAAAAACAAACCACCCGATAAATTATTCAATCTCAAAAACACCAATTTACAGTTCGTTTTCCTTATCAGATCGCACTTTAGTTGACTTTGAGGTAAATATTTTTGGATTGTATTTAGACCACAATCTTTTTGTTTGTGTGCAGGTTTTGAGGGTGTTGTTATCTTTATAGACCATGCCGGAAATTCACACCCTGAACGCCCGCCGCCCGCCACGCCCGCCACGCCCCCTCCCTCCATCCTCCCTCCTCCCTCCTCCCTCCTCCCTCCTCCCTCCTCCTCCCTCCTCCCTCCTCCTCCTCCCTCCTCCCTCCTCCCTCCTCCCCTCCTCCCTCCTCCCTCCTCCCTCCTCCCTCCTCCTTCCTCCCTCCTCCTTCCTCCTTCCTCCCTCCTCCTTCCTCCCTCCTCCTTCCTCCTTCCTCCCTCCTCCTTCCTCCCTCATCGCTACCCCGAGCCTTCCTTATGTTACTCTTTCGGTTGTCCAGATATTTTCTGTAACATAAGGAAGCTTTGGGGTAGCAATGAGGGAGGAGGAGGAGGAGGGAGCAGGAGGGAGGAGGAGGGGGCGGCGGGCGTTGGCGGGCGGCGGGCGTTCATGGTGGCGGCAGAACTGTCAGCATAAATGGGAATTTTGTCTGTTGGACTTCTGGGGTGGCCTCTTAAGAGAAAAAAATTCAGAGAACGTGGTAAGAATAATACGGTTTATGAACAGAACTAGACCATCGACTAACTTACCGAGTCACTCCAGGGCTCGAATATCTCGGGTGGAATATCCTGGACTTCGACCAAATGATTCTGAATGGATAGAAAAGAATTCAAATAAATTTATAGCTTAAATCTCGGACAACTTGTATAAATTTCATAGCACTTACCTCCGTTTCCAACTCTGTTTCCCAGTCAGTCTTCGGCGGGAATTTCCGGCATGGTCTATAAAGATAAAAACACTCTCAAAACCTGCACACAAACAAAAAGATTGTGGTCTAAATACAATCCAAAAATATTTACCTCAAAGTCAACTGCTGCGATCTGTTTAATTTATCTGGTGGTTTGTTTTTATTCGTATGGTAATTATATAGTTCAGTTTTAGAGAAGAATTTGCGTCTCAAGAGCTTTCCTCAAAACAATAGGCCCTTCAGTTATCGCTAATCCCTAAGAACAATAGCAGAGTTGATCTAATGAACCATACCGGATTTTGTATACAATTATCTTATGAGTTATTAACTGTAAAGGAAAATAATAAAGACAGTTTAGAGCCTATGACGAGTAGCTTGTTCTTACTATTTACGCTACAAAAGGGTTTAGATATTGCGAGATATTTATTACTTTTTTCATTCAACTTCGAATGTATTCGGGGCCGATCGCTCCTGGTTTTATAGACGACCCCAAACAATAGGCTTTATATAGTCAAACATGCCCGAATAGATCGATGACCTCATTCACAGAAATAATAATTTTATTGTTCTAGTACGCCGCATTTTAGTCATGAGCCCACCACTTCAACGAGAGCGCAACTTTAAGTTATGCATACGTTGTAATTATGATCAGGTACGCCGCAAAATGCGGCGTACGCCGCATTTTAGTCATGAGCCCAAGACAATAGGTTCTGACGTCATCCGAATTAATGAGCGCGCCCTAAAAAGGAGGCTAATTCGGTGCATGATATACTACTTATGACCTTCACTGCCTTCAAATGTATTGCCGTGGTAAGATCAGTCAACTGCCACCCGCTCGGCTTAATATTTCTTTCTCTTTTCTCGATTTCTAGCCTTTCTCTGGGCTGAACGGAGCAAAACTACAAGTTACCCTGCCAGTGATGCCATTGTCAAGGCTATTCGACAGTCATAAATAAATATATCTTCGTTAAATCGACGTTGGGGCTTCTAACTGAAGGTCACTTTTCTACTTATCCCACTCCCGTTGATTGCGATTATTAACTCAAGCCCTCTCCCCTGTCAGTAAACAACAGCCAATCGGAGAACGCTATACAATTAGTCAACTCGCGCCCGCTACCAGAGGCTCTCTTCCCTCCTAGAGGCTCGCTGATCGCCTCTTCGCGGCTCTCTCTAATCAATGGAGAAAACCTCTAGGACCAGGGTATAATTAGACAAATTAAAGTGAAGTTTCATTTTTGTTTATTTTACACTATTCATTTCATTATAATACAGTCGGTTCAGGTATCATTAAATAATGGGAAAAACTAGTTATTTTAAACATAATAATGTAGATGAAGGTGTGCAGTGGTTAAAGGAGGTTAAGCTTTCGAGTTAACCACTGCTACAAGGAAAATAAATAAGGCTAAGATTAGGTCGGGTTTACATGTAATATAGACCTAAGACTAGGTCAGAATTATATATAGTATATAATGTAGAATATGCAACATGTTGAAACAATTACTGTAATAAATTATTAGAATAAGACATTATAGTTGGGACTGGATAAGGTACAGTTTTTTTTAACTGAAAGAGATTTAAACTTTTGAATTCAGTAGGTATAGTGTGGCAAATTTTAGATAAAGAAAATTTAAATGTAGATAAGCCATAGTTAGTTCTTATATTGTGTCGATACAGACTTTTTTTATTTATTGCATACCAAGTATTGTAAGTATGTATTTCAGATACAGATGTAACATATTGGGTGAAAATACTTGGAACTCTTGATTTGTCAGTAATGATTTTGTGACCAAAGATTGCTATTCTTAATTTATAAATATGTTCAAGGGTTAGAATCTCCAATAGGTTGAAATAGGGAATGACACTCTCTCTGCTGTGTGCAAAGAATATGCTACGTATGCATTTATTTCGTTTTGTCCTGAGTTTAGTTCGTTTACTTTTTTAGGTATTTCCCCAACTTATGATTCCATATTGTAAGTAAGGGTAAATCAATGTATAATATAGTTGTTTCAGCATTTGATAATTTAGAAAATATATGAGTTTATTAATAATTCCCAGGTTTTTTGAGATCTTATTGTTGATGTTTTGAAATTGCGGTTCCCAGTTAAGATTTTTGTCAACTACTATGTGATGAAATAAACAAATAGTGTGTCTTTTTAAAATGAATGGATAATTTGTTAGCAGCACAATAATCTAACAAATGTTTAAATTCTTCGTTTATTACTGTCTCTAATTCTATTGGATTATCAGATGAGTAAAACAGATTAATGTCATCTGCAAACATTCTGAAGGAAATCTTATTTGAACAATTGGTCATGTCATTCACATATAAAAGAAAAAGTAATGGACCAAGTGTTGATCCTTGAGGGGCTCATCGCATGGTATTGTTTTCGGCAACATGTACTTACGGCTGTTAGGTTAAAGCGAGGTCGGCATAATTAAGAATAATATAATTAATTATTCGATAAGACGATTGTGATTGCCTATTGATAATTGGTGTGGGAATACTATAGAAGGATTTTGTTTAGCCTTAATGTTCAGTGTTACCGTTTAGATCCAACTTTGTCTTCCTCTGTAATTTAGTACCTGTAACCTCCAAAAGGTGGTGCTGCAGCATTGGGTTGGAGAACACGTTCCAAAATGTTTTCCATGCGTGGGTTTTAACTGGTTTTCGTGTCCGGCTCAGCACGTTATTATTTTTCTGTATATACACGTGACTATTATAAAAAAATAAAATATGTATTCATGACTTGACACAATTGTAATTATTTATTCTAGCTACCTTAGCCAATAAACGACTGCTGGG
Source organism: Actinernus sp. WN-2022 (assembly GCA_030867875.1). NCBI lineage: Eukaryota > Metazoa > Cnidaria > Anthozoa > Actiniaria > Actinernidae > Actinernus > Actinernus sp. WN-2022. Next base: position 17,015 of record JAOWCC010001112.1, on the reverse strand, counting down.
CGACTCCCTCCATACCTGTCTCGTTGTGCTGTATATAATAGAAATGTTTTATATACAAGAGAGAATAGAAAAGAGAATAGAATTGAATTTATTTGCAATGCCAATTGAAGCTTTGTTATCATTTATTTAAGAGAAAAGAACAGTTGGTTAACTTCCTCGTATTTAACTGGTGAAATAAAAAAGCTGTTTGTAGGAGAATTAGTCATATATTTCGTTGGACTCTCACTATTATTTTCAGTCCATCTATGGAGGATATGGAGTTCTAGCATATTTTTGTGTCATACATGGTTTGTGCTAATAAGGGAACCGGATAATAGACATAGTCAGCTTGCCTGTTTGTTGCCCCATTTCAGACCCCGTGATAGTTATCCAGATCTCCAGGCATCACTGTTAATAGAAAAACTAGATGGCAGACAAATCTTAATTCATATATTTATTTTTAAAGGCACTTGTACGACATCGGTAGTGTTATTAGCAGAACCTGTTTATAAATGCTATTTTTCACCTCCAATCGATTGTTGATCACGAGCCGCTAGCGCTAGGCGAGCGATTTTCAAGTTTTTCTGCGTTATGCTAACATATCTAACTGCTAACATACAGAAAGCGTGTTATATTGCTTTTTATTTATAAAATAACGAACTGGAAAAACAGGAGAGATAAATCTTACGCACGCACGATAAAAATATCAATTATCCTAACAGTAACAGTCGTCAGAAATCGACTGTTACTGTGAGTTTGACGGTTTCGACCGACGGTGAGTTTGCACAGCGCGGGAAATCCCCATTCTCGTTCCCAGTGCCTCCTCAACTTAACTGAAAAATCCTAACCTCCGATTTTTCAGTTAGTCGAGGAGGCACTGGGAACGACAATGGGGAAATCCCCAATATCTGCTTCAACATTCTCCGAAAAGAATAACTCGCCGGAATTCAAGACTTTTTATGCCATATGTCATAAGGCATTCAAGGAGTAGAGGACTTGAACTGGGCCGGTGCTTTTGTCGCTGAATGTATACGAGGATACGAGGCCCATGCAGATTGAGAATTGCCAGGATTTTGGCTAATAATCATGCATGATCATGCAAGATCTTGCCAAGTCTCAACCTGGGCAGGTCAGTTTTGTTGGAGTAACTTTTATTTTCGCCAAACTCAATCAGGAAAGATCTTATAGCTGATGGTAGCCTCCTCCGCAGCCATCTCTAAGTATCGGAACTGACCGCGGAAACATCGTGAATTGGGTTACCTGTGACTCCGGTAGAGAAGAGGAGGACTGGGGCTCCAATCTCCCTCTCTTTTCTTCACCTGCCACAGGGAGCCCATAATCTCTTCTTTTTAAAAAATTAGAGATGCCTGCGGAGGAGGCTAAGCTGATGGGACCTTACTCCAATATCTAGATAATGAGGGAAAAGCTCATTTTGTTCTGTGAAAAAGATTTGGTTGCCCAACTTCACAACTGGCGCTCGTGAGTTTACAAAATTCTGATAGTTGCCTTCAATATAATGGCAAGGAGAAAGCTAAAAACCTTATCTGAATTATCTAAGACCAAGCAGGGTAAATGATAACAATTGGCCTTATATATTAAAGGCTTATTATTTCTTGACATCGACGCGGACAAAATTTCGGAATTGAACTTATTATAAAGCGTAATTTTAGTTTGAGTTAAAAATACATGGAAAAAAATCAAAATAGTGTTGCTTTTCCCTCTCCTCTACTCTAGTCTCGACTATAGCTCAATTCCTCACTCTATTCTTCTAACAGGAGGATTGTTTAAAAACTAGACTTGTACTGTTAACCGTTTGTGTTTTAGCTGATTAAAATCATATTGAACTGTCTACGACGTTTGGTGAAGACATTCACAATCGCGTGCCATCACCACAGCCTGTGACTTCCATGTCTATAGACTCCCATACATGTATAAACACGGCTTTCAGGCAATCAGCGCGAGAGTTTCCTGTGGGTTATTACTCGGGCTGCCTGTGGGCAGGCCCGAGACGAGTTTTCCAAGTGTTCCTTTATTTTCCAAGTGGTGTCGAGCTATTTCGCCGTCAACCAATCAGATTGCACTGTCCACGTGACAGAAAATTGAACTGAACTATTGCAGCTTCAAATGAAATAACCGCAGTTCTTAAAATTAGTACAAGCAAAGGTGATTTTTTTTTCAGACAACTTGAACAAGATTTGAATCAACTGTCTCATGGCAACGGCCGGGTCACATGGATTAAAAACCAAAAAAAAAAGGAAATTTAAAAGCAAACTTTTCTTATTTTGCTGGTCAAAATTTGTCAAGGTTGTGACTTTAATGACTCTGTAAAAGTGTCAAGAATATATCTTACAAGCACGAAGAGATAGACCACCCCCTCTTGATTTGCAACGGCCATATCCATGCCTTAACGCCCTCAAGCTTCAAACTGAGGGGGGAGGCACCGCTTGCATAATAAAGGTAGGTATGTGAGGTGTCGTCTTCAGAGCTCGACCCGGTTTTCAAAATAAAAAGTAGTGATGTATTTTTATTAACCAGAATTTCCATGACATTTATGAAAATCAACCCTAATTGATAGATAATATTTTACAAAACAAGCCTGGACCCGGTAATGCTGCAAACCTCAATTACGTTGTGTACATGAGTGTCCCCACCCCGACCCCCCCCCCCCCCCCCCCCCCACCCCTTCCCCACCCCTGGATTGTGAACTTATTCATCAATCCCACACGAATCATTCCAGCCCCAAAATGCGCAGTACAGAGGCCCACCAGAGGATAAACCACAATATAACGTCCAGTAGAGACCAGATCAGACGAGGCAGTATTCATTTCCAGCACAATCTCAAGCTCACAGTCCTAAGCGGTACTTCCAAACACACTCCGTATACAGATCAGATGGCGTACCCCAGGAACCAACAATAACAGTAAGAAGTTTAATCCAACTTTTAGGCCAACAGTTTAACATAAATATCTAAGTGCAGCATAACATTTAAGTTATCTTAATGCCAGACCAGTTTATAAGAACAGGGCTTTGGAATATACATGGTCACTCTCACAGAGAACTTGGCAATAAATTACACTTAGCAAATTGTCAAGAGTTCTTAAACTGTTAAAATCATAACGAACAAGATGTTCCACTTGACTTTGCATGATTCCTCATTTCTTAGGATCAAAATGTTGAAAACATAAATTAAAACAACATGACATATTTGGCGTTGTTGAAACACATGCAAACGCAAATTCGGATCTATCAATACCTGGATTTATCCATCGAGCAAAATTCCGCGAAAAGAGAGGCAATAAACATTACGGTGGTATTGCCATTTACATCAAAAAAGAGCTCACAAAACATGTGACATATATTCCAACAGGGAATGAAAATGCCATATGGTGTAAATTACATAAAGAATCATTCAATATAGACAAAGATATATTCTTGGGAACAGTATATTTAAGCCCTGCTAATTATGAAAGACAAACAAATAATAATCTTCTAGATGACTTAGAATTAGAAATTTCAGAATTCTCGCAGAAGGGTTACATAATCATACAAGGGGATCTCAATGCTAGAACCGGTCTTCTCCAGGATATTGTAGATACAACAGATCTACACAAGTTCTTGGGAGATTCTGAAAATGATACGGCCACATTTATATCTCCAAGACATTTGAAGACAATAGTACAATCGATGACAGAGGTAAACAGCTAATAGACATGTGCATTACAAATAACCTAAATGTAATCAATGGTAGAACTCTCGGTGACCGTAAAGGCAAAAAGACATGCCATCAACACAATGGGTCCAGCCTTGTTGATTATGTAATCTGCAGCAATGAGATAATACAAAAATTCCAGTACCTAATAGTGCACAACTTAATCCCGCATTTATCTGATCATAATCAGTTAACATTCAGTCTGAGTTTACAGCGCCAATGTGAAAAGTCAACAAGTGTTAAACATGCAAACAAAAGGAAATTAACAAACAAAGTTCTTTGGAATGAAGAAACCTCAAAAAACGTATCGGCCATATTACAATCAGAAATATACGAAGAAAGAATTCAGCGCTCGTTGTCAAAACATTTTGAACAAGACATTGAAAAATCAGTCTCGGAGTTAAATGAGCTTCTAATAGATGCTCTATCAGACGGAAAATGTTACAAAATACCTATAAACAACAAAACGATAAAAAAGGTGACAATCCATGGTTCGACGAGGAATGTAGAAATGAAAAAGAAAATATAATGAACTTGGGTAAACTAATAACCAGATTTCCAAACGATCAAGCACTTAAGTACTCGCTTTCTCAAAAGAAGGGCATCTTCCGAAAACTTTTAAGGAGAAAAAAGCATTACTTCCATGAAAATAGAATTTCAGAGATCAGCAATTGCAAAAGCAGAAATTCCAAATTATTTTGAAAAAACTGAAGAACCTTAGTATTAAAAAGAGCAGTAAAGTACAGCATATAGAATTGGAAGAAAGCTTAACATACTTTAAAAAGTTGAGTCAAGAGACTGAAAATGCGCGGTCTGAAAGTGAAAACAGTTCACGAAATTCAACACCGCAGAACGAACCGTGTGATCATCAAACGGAACGACCCCTCGACTACCCTTTTACTATAAAAGAAGTTGAAGACAAAATTAAAAAACTGAAGAATGGAAAATCTGTAGGACCAGATAATATACCAAATGAACTCCTAAAAAACAACTTGTACCATTGTTAACCAAGTTATTCAACGCGGTCCTGTCTACGGGAATATTTCCAACGAATTGGTCTTTAGGATACATTATACCGATACATAAAAAAGGAGACAAATCCAATGTAGAAAACTACCGAGGCATTACTCTTTTGTCGTGCGTAGGTAAACTGTTGACAGCAATTATGAATGATCGCCTAACTACATTCATTGAGAAAGAACACATTTTGCGCCCGGAACAGGGTGGGTTCAGACGAAACTATCGCACTAGTGATAGCGTGTTATCACTAAAAATGCTGATCGACAAATATGTTAAATCGAGAAGAAAGTCAAAATATAATTATTTGTTTAGCTGTTTTATTGATTTTAGCAAAGCTTTCGACAATATGAATAGAGAAATCCTGTTCAACAAGTTTGCCTCGCTAGGAATCCATGGAATTTTTTTAGCAGTAATCAAAAGCATATATGCCAATGATATGGCATGCGTAAAAATCGGAGACGAAATCTCAACCGCTTTTAGTTGTAATAAGGGTGTAAAACAGGGCTGTATGCTCTCCCCAACTCTATTTAATATTTATCTACATGATTTACCACCAATACTAGAAACTGCCTGTAATGACCGACTAGAATTAAACGGCCAATATGTGAGCTCTCTCCTATACGCAGACGATTTAGTTTTAATGGCCACATCAGAAAAGGGCCTACAACAACTTCTTGACCACTTGGCGCTTTATTGTAACAAAAATAGTATTAAGATAAACTGCATAAAGACAAAGGTAATGATATTTAATACAAATGGGAGAAATTTAAATAGATTTAATTTTTATCTAAATAATAATATCATAGACAATGTAACATCTTATAGATACCTAGGGATGACTCTGAGTGCAAGCGGTAGCTTCACATTGGCAAAACAAGAATTAAAAAAAGCTGCACTCAGAGCTATGGGATCCTTAAGAAAAAAACTAGGAAATTATTTTAGGGCAAATGTTAAATTATCTATATATCTATACAATACTCTAATTATGCCAATCATGACTTATTGTTGTGAGGTGTGGGGCCTAGATGGAAAATTTAATGAACTGCGCGACCCCATTGAACAAATTCAAAGCAAATTCTGCAAGATATTATTAGGTGTCGGTAAGCAAGCGACCAACAAAGCCTGTAGAGCTGAATTGGGACGCTTCACGACACGCCTCACAACCACCGTTCGAGTCATGAAATACTGGACACGTCTTATAAGTTTAGATGACACTAGGCTTACGAAACTGGGCTATGATGAACAAAAAATGGAAAATAAAACCCATTTGTGGTCTTCTAAAATTAAAGAAACCCCTTTTACTGTAAACACTACTTATTCATGTAACGCACGCTTACAATTTAGTCTGCTGTTCTGCAGGTTCCGAGTACTAATAGATGAGTGTCTCAAATGCATGTTTATATTTGTCCTATATTATAAGTTGTATCCTGTCCACCTGTGATGGAGCTATCGCTATATTTCTCTACTGTTCTTTCTACTCTGCGGCTCTTATCGCAACTCGCTGATCGCATCCATATTGGTATTTGTTGGATTAAAGATTTTTAACTGAAATGCCTGTTGGTTATCTCTATTTTACTCTAGCTTTACCCTCATTCCCAAAACTGCAGTCTGCTCATTATATTACAGAACTATAAAGGGAACTGTTGGAAGCCTTTAATTTCTCGAACCAAAACCTTGGCCGTGAGAGGATTCTTGTTTAAGTTTACCTTGAGAGTTGAATATTGCTTGGCTCATCATAACAAGAGCCCATCTGGGCTTTCACTCGGGCCACATGAGATTGAAGATGTAATACACTTTCATTTGAAATCCTCTTAGTAATAACCAAAGGGAAGAATTATTAGCTGAATTTAGCAGTCTTTAGTGGCCGGTAGCGCGGTGACTTTCATTCTCTGCTCCTCTAGTATACATTGTATATGTAATTTAATAGTTTTGTTTTTCTCGTATGTTGAACATTACTTATTCGTTTAACACATTGCATTTGAGTAGGCATATATTCATTGTTTTGAACCCGAGAATTAACCGTACTACCGTACTTCATGGTCCCTTTCTTTAGTAGTGAGTTGTCGGTCAGGTGATTGTAAACTCTCGTGGCTCTTGAACAAACTGATAAGCTTCAGTAGGTTGGGTAGAGTCTCGGAACATTGGAGACCTTGGTCCTTATTGCGGGCTAACAAATTTATCCTCGTGAATAATCTAAAGAATTCCGTCTCTTCCGGTTTGAATTTGACTCATGTGTATGTTGCTTTTGGAGTTTCAAGGATATGTTGATCCAAAACTACAGGCACTTGGGGTTTTTCATTGACTTGTGAACTTGCAGGCTCTGTAATTTGTTTTGTTTTCTTAGTATAATATAAAGTGTTGAACATGTTCATGTTCTCAAGCATGTCGCGCGTGACCTCTGTTTCTTCATTCATTAAGTTCTCTACTTTCATCTGTATTCTGGGAAACTCAATCTTTGCCCATGCCTTGGCACATAACTATTCTTGTTGTTAAGTAGACGTGGATGATTATAAGTAAAATCCTTCGACAGCTTGTACCGTTTCCGCTAGGTCAATATCCTCGCTGGAACGAAATAACTTGATCTCAATACTCTCTGATCCAACTTACGGTAAATTTAAATCTCTGACAGTTCGTAATATTGGTCTTGAAGTACCTTTACCCAAAATAATATGTTTTCCTCGGATGTTTTAAATGCAGCACAGCGAGCCGATGGCTTATAGATTCCAATATCTATTTCTTCGAATTTTAGCTTTCCGGATCCTGGCCCCAGTTCACTGGCTTCAGGTCGTCGTACGTGTCGTATCACTGGCCATCTGGGTAAAAAACGCGGTCCTTCGGCTCCGTCAATAGCGCCAGTTGAAATATCCTAAGCCTGTTGGAAGGCTTTCGCACGAGTGAAGTTAAATAAAACATTAAACTGGCTTACATTTGAGAGATGGGACTCCAAACTAGAGAGAAAGTTCCTCGCGGGTCTTCCGCCATCTTGCTTTCTGTATTAAATTATGTAAATAAATTAACCTGGCGATTGTTGCGTGACCAGCACAGTGCAATCTGATTGGTGTGAATTTGACCTTTAACGCATGCGCAGAAATTTTGCGACACCCAACAAAAAAAAAAACGACTTGCATTTTAAGACTCGGTGCTGCCACAGGCAGCCCGAGTAATAATTATAATTTATGTGCTGAGTGTGCATTCTGGCTTCGTGTTGGCGAGTGGCAGTGTTGCTCTCACAGTTCAGGAGTTCAGATGTCTTCAGACTTCGATAGAGGAGAGAAACCCATAACTGCTCAACCACAGTATATTTGCTAGTAAATCGCTATATTTCGCTATAAATCAGCTATTCATTATACCTGTATAGTATAACGTACAGAGGTCTCGATACGAGATCAGTAAACCAGCCAAAAATACGGTCAAAATTATTTTAGTTTTGGCCTACAGATCACGGTGTTTGCGCTGGTATGTATTATGACCGAGAGTAAAATGAAATGTGGCATAAAACCTACGAAACAAACCTCCAAACCAATGACCTCCAAACAAGAATAGCGTCCGATGGCGAAATCTATTATCGCCACGAGGTGCGCGCATACAATTAATGCAGAATTTAACGCATGCGCATAAATTTTGCTGCATGAAACAAAAAAAAAAAGAGCGCCAGTTGAAATATCCTGAGCCTGTTGAAGGCTTTCGCACAGATTTGAGAGAAATTTCCTCGCGCGTCCACCATCTTGATTTTACTGTATTAAATTATGTAAAGAAATTAACCTGGCGTTGTTACGTGACCAGCACAGTGCAATCTGATTGGTGGTGAACTTGAAATTTAACGCATGCGCAGAAATTTTGCTGCATGAAACAAAAAAGATAACGGCCCACAGATTTAGACTCGGTGCTGCCACAGGCAGCCCGAGTAATAACGGCCTGCAGACTTAGACTCGTGCCTGCCACAGGCAGCCCGAGTAATTAAATTCAAACAATTTTCTATTAAATTCTGGGGGACCATACTTTTGGAACTCATTCAGACCTGACAATTATCGTACTCTTTTCTTAATCTGATGTTTCCTGAGTATATTCTCCGGTATTTATCGATTACTCTCTTAGCTTTATCATTGTATGTAACCGCCATCTCCTGTAATAATAATAATAATGATAATAATAATAATAATTCCTAACGATAATCATAGAAATAATACAATCATTAATTAATTAATTAATGTTTTGGTATCTAGCGCATAGTTAAGGGAATGAAAACCAGCCTATCCTATGTAGTTTCGTCCAACTAGAAAATGTTTTTGATGTATTACTCGCGCAAATGAAGTTCACGGGGGTTAAGGCTGTTTTTCTCGCTTTTTGCTTGGCCGAGCGGGACCTGGGCAGCTATTTAACGTTAATTCTGTCTTTCGGTATTGAACTTGAAAACTTAGGAACTGATCAGGTTTGTCATGAATGACATTCCCGAGACATGTTGCCAAAACAAATTGGTATACCGTTTCCAGGGGGATGGGGTAGTGAATATTTTTAATTCATGGCTTAATGTTTGATATGTTGCACATAATTACTCGGGCCAGGCCTTCGGCTGGCGCGAGTCAGAAATCGCAAGTGTTTATTTTTATTTTTTATTTGTGTCGAGTTTTGGCGCCATTGACCAATCAGATTTCGACTGGTCACGTGACACGTACGTTGCGCCAGCCATGTGACATGTGAACAACAACATTTTCAGGTTTTTCAAGATGGCGACGAGTGGGAGTTTTGACTTAGCAAAACCTTTAATATCAGCTGCTTTTTTGTGTAAACCAAAGATTCCTTCAAGTGCAATACCAAGATTTTTGTCTTTTCTAAAGCTGAGAGGTGTTTCACGGGCTTTGGACGGGAATTTATCACATATCCAGATCCACTCAAGGATCCACTCGTGACATAGATGGCTAAGATCTGATCAACACTAATAGGACTAATGCACTAGTCAATTGAAACCCCCACCCCCCTGGTCCCGGGGAAGGGTGGGGGATTTGACAGAGACCTGATCAAAAATCATCAATACCCCCACCCCAGAGGCTTTAGTTCAGATCAAATGCCCCTATCCCCGGGGCAAGAAAGTTGAGATCAAAAATTTTGAAGGGAAAAAAACTTTTAAAAGGAGAGATTTTTAATGTTCTTCTTCCAAGATTTGTGTAGCTTTTATAGTTTTCTTTAGTAATCACACGAACTAAGTCTCTATTGGCTGAAGTTCAGCTTGAAGGAGAACTCGTCTGTACTCTAAAATCAACCCACCATCTATATAAATATTTATTCAAAAGAAGTATCAGCTTGTCCGCCATCTTGGAAGCTTCCATACTAGTTCCCAGTTCCCCTCTTCCCCGAGGTGGGGACATCCGAAAAGTCGAAGTCAGTCAAATCTACTACCCCCACGGGACAGACTGTGGTTCAAAAGTGATCAATGCCCCTGTTATCCCCAACCCTCCCCCGGGACCGGGGGGGTGGGGGTTTCAATTGACTAGTGCATAAGACTAAGAGTGAGACAACAGTTTGTAAATGTAAGTAGCTAAACTGAACATGATAACTTTTATACCAATTGACTGTGGTTGTGTTGTTATTCATTGTTATTAACCTCTCGGAAAGTATAGTAGAAATGACCCGATTTCTCAGTTCTCGATCTGACAGTGACAGGGTCCTTTTAAAATATTATATGCACATGTTTTTATAAATTCGGGAACGAAAATCTAGCAGGATATGGCGTGAACTCTACCCTGGGTACCAGAGGTTCTCACTTCGCAAAGCTTAGGCACGAAGCTTTTCCACCTTCGCGTCACGCAGTTTTTTGTTTGCCGACGATTGATACGAACGGGCTTCGAACTCCGGCTTTGTCTTCATCTTATTTTTCTGGACTGCACAGAAGACTTTGAAATTACCGTTCAATAAATCTACCTTATTTATCCTAAAGAAACTTTTGATTTTATATACCCTCGAAGAAGGAATTTATTTTACTTTCTTCACTTCGCCTTCTCTTTCCGTTAACAATAGGAAATGGAGAATCTGAAATCTACAATGAACCTCAAATGTTTACCGTCTCGTTTTTCTCGGCCAATGGAAATCGAGATACCGTGGCGCTGTAATCGTTTTTCGGCGGCAGGAAAGGAGTCGGGTTGAACTTCTCGAAACGAGCGATAGTATTGGCCTACCCAACAATAGAAAACAGCCTAGTGTTACCCTCTTCAAATAGTTATTTTTCCAAGTGGTTCAACACAATATTTTATTAAACATTAGGGACTAGTCAAAAACTAGCAGGGGAGATGCCGGGGGGGGGGGGGGGGGGGGGGGGTCTTGCCAGTCAGCAAAAAACAGCCTCACAAAGTCTGTTAAAGTAAGCTAAATTATAGAGTTTTCAAAAATTTGCCATTCCTTCAGTTTTAAAGATATGAACCTAAAAATTGGGCTTTTTACTAATTTTGGCTTGCTCTTGTCCTGCAAAGGGCCTATTATCAGTAAAACTTTGTAATTAGAAGCTCCCGTAAGGGACCATGACCACCTTTGGGGGTTGAGAATTGGAAGAAGGTGAAAAATAGCATTTACAAACAGGTTTTGTTAATAACACTACCAATCTCATACAAGTGCCTTTAAATATATGAATTAAGATTTGTTTGCCATCTAGTACAACCATGTGATTGCATTCCTGTAAAAGGTCCATTCCATTATATGTAAATTATCATGAGCATGAGTAGTGAATCAATTATCCAGTTCCCCTAGCACAAACCATGTTATTATAAATTAACCTATTTCTAGGTGGCCCGAGTTAAGGCCACTCAGGGCCTCTTGTTAGGAGAAATAAAATCCAGCCTATATGATGTAATTTCGCCCAGCGAGATTAAATTGTTGATGTATTACTCGCGCAAATGAAGTTCAGGGGGGTTAAGCCGTTTTGAAATTTTCTTTTGCCTGTCACTTCCCCCCCTGAAAGTTGACCTCAACCAAATTAAGAAGACCCCCTGCAGTTTTCTATGTGTAACATTTTGGTGAAAACCCCATGTCTCTACAACATTGTTTTCTACCCGTAAAAATCCATCGCCCTTTCCGTTTTGCCCGCAAAGCATGCTGGGACGGTTACATTTGCTATTTCCGAGTCCAGAACTGGATTAAATAAAGTTGCAGCGTAGTTTTGGTAGTTTTGGTAGTAAACACGACGAACACAACATATTGATGCAAAACTGAGGGGGGAGGGGTGGGAAATCCTATGCATTTCCTGTTAATAATGGAACCCTCCCCCATTTAGAAGTGGCTAGAATGAGGTTGCAGCTTCAAATCACAATGGATCAAGTGATGTGGCAGAGTTAAAGCCATGGTTTCTGTACTAGACGCGACGACTGCCATGCGGCATGAACTGCGGGTGGCTGTCGTTTCGCGAGCTTGTGATGACATTCAATGCACTTGGATGGAAAATAACAATCATTTCAAGGAGAAACGTTTTTGGCTGATGTTTAGGCCACTTATTTCCACGAGAAGTGCTCCAAAATTCCAGTTGAGCCTTAGTAGGTGGAAAATAACCATACACCCAGGATCCGGCTACCATGCAAGTTGCATGGCACTACCCAAGACGCGCTATGACGTAGCTAACATCTAACACGCATGTTGGATTATCGTTAGCGGTATCTACTAGTAATAATAATAATAATGATAATAACGTCTTTATTTCAAGAGGTTAATACATAATAATACTGTACGTACACACTAAGAAACCTGTAGCCTTCAGAAATGTAATGTAATAATTTTGCATATTATCTAGAGGAAGCCAGAACTTTCATAAGCCCACGGTTTCCCGTTTCTAAAGGCTTCTTCGTCACTGACGCCAACGGCAGCTTCTAAAATTGTTGCTGTTTTTGTACTTGGGACGAACAAACAATAAAATATATAATACCATATCATATGTCACAAGTACTGTTACTTTCAAACTGGGGAATATATTTGGCACTCTCTGACCACGATATCAGCTCGTTCTGCTGGTTCTTAAAAAATCTCTGTATTGCTAAAATGCTTTAAACGGATTATATACATACATACATACATACACTTTATTTATACACGAGTAAACATCAGTAAAAGCATAAAACAATTACAAAATACAGAGATTGTAAAAAATAATATATGCCTACTGTCTTACATGAATGTCGTGTGTTGAAGTATGGTAGTTAAAAATAGGGAAGTTAGGTTACAATATAGATAATCTTTTCTTAAAATTACTTATTTTATCGGAGGCTCTGACATCCTCGGGCAGTGCATTCCATATCTTTGCCCCGTCAAAACGAAAGCATGTTTTACCGAAGTTTGTGCGCGGACGAGGAAAGGAGATTTTAGTCGACGAGCCTCTGAGATTATATTGGATAGCTTCGGTTCTTCTTTCAAACATTTTAGTCATATACTCGGGTGCAAGGCCGTGCAGTGCTTTATAAACCATGACTGCTTTTTGAATGGCCCTTTGAGATTCTAGTCTTTTCCACCCTAGGTTACTCAGTAGCTCGTCAACATGGGTATGGAATGGTAGACCAGTTAGTATGCGGGCTGCTCTGTTTTGTAGTTTTTGTAACTTGTCAGAGAGTCCTTGGTTTAAGTTTCCCCATATGCAGCTACAATAGTCAAAGTGGGGCTGAATTAATGCCCTATAAACACTTAAGAGAGTCGCAAAAGGAACAAATGGCTTCATGCGTTTAAGCGCACCAAGACCAGATGATATTTTCTTTGTGAGTTTTTCGATATGAGTATTCCATGTTAAACATTCGTCAAGGTGTACTCCGAGGTACTTCACTGACGAAACTCTCTTTACAACTTCACCACCAATTGGAAACGACATATCTTTGGGAAATTCACCCGGCTGGAGTCTTTGGTTTGAGCCAATGAGTAGTATCTCTGTTTTTGATGCATTTAGTGAAAGTTTATTGGCTGCAAGCCATTTACTCACTTGATTCAGGTTATTCGTGACAGATTCGTTAATTTAATTTCCTCTGGATCGTTTCCAGTGGCGGTGAGGGTTGTATCGTCAGCATACATACGTGTAGCTGCATCTGACAAACAATTCGGTAAGTCATTTATATATATGAGAAATAATAGAGGTCCTAATATAGAGTCTGAGGTACACCACACATTACATGTTTGAGGGTAGAAGTTTTACCGTTGACACAGCAGCTTTGTTATCTATTGTTTAGATAAGACCCAAACCATTGCAACGAAACGCCTTCTATGCCATACAATGCCAGCTTTTGAATTAGAATTTCGTGATCAACGGTATCGAAGGCCTTTTTTAGGTCTAGAAATGTAATAGCATTAACAAAGCCGTTGTCAATGTTTCTGTACCAGCCATCGGTGGCCTCAAGAACCGCTGTAGCTGTGGAGTGGAGTTCTCTAAACCCGGACTGAGAATTTGTAAGGATATTATTTCCTTGTAGATATTTGTAAAGCTGCTCAAATACTCTGAGACGTTCAAATACTTTAGATATTACAGGGATAACAGAAATTGGTCTATAGTTGTTTGGATCATTCCGACTATCTTTTTTAAAGATAGGGCACACTCTCGCTAGTTTCCACTCTAAAGAAAATATGCCTGATTTGATTGAAGAATTAAAGATGTCCGTAATTGTATCACAGATAATATCAGCTGCGTCTTTTAGCAGCCTACACGAGATATTATCTAGGCCAGTAGCCTTAGAGATACATAGTTTTTTCAAGAGTTTAAGAACTTCAGTATTGCTTACTTCTTGAAGGTGAAAGGTGCAGCCAATCTTATTCAGGTAATGATTATAAGAGATATCGCTGCGAGGAATAGTATTAGCTAATTTCGGGCCAATACCTGTGAAATACTCGTTCATAGTCTCTGAAATCTCTTCAGAGTTGGTAATAACTTTATCATCGATCCTTAACTCGTTAATAGAGGTCGAAGAGGAATTCCTGGAAGTTAATTCATTAACAATTTTCCACATCTTTGATTGATCACGCTCATTGTTCTTGATAGGAGCATTATAGTAGTCTGCCTTACATTTACGAATTAGATTGTTAACGTTATTACGTGCGTTTTTGAAGATCAGCCAGTCGTCAGAATTATTAGATTTAATGGCTTTTGCCTTAAGTTTGTCCCTGTCAAGTATCTTTTGTCTAAGATCTTTGGTTATCCAGGGACTACGCTTAGGTTTTATTCTTCGACGTTTAGTGGGTGCATGCCTGTCTACGACTTTTAGAAATGTAGTTTTCCATACTTCCCACATTTTGTTGGGGTCATTTGATTCATACATGTTGCCCCAAGATTGATTACGTAGGTCATTGCGAAATGCCAGCCTACTGAATTTTTTAAAACTACGATACTGGACAAATCTATGGCCTGTCTTTGTATCTAAGGTTAATTTACGGTAGGCATATACCATATTATGGTCACTGATGCCTATAATAAGGACACCAGAACAGTTAATTTTATCAGGAGCATTTGTAATTACGTGATCAATCAAAGTGTTAGAGTTTTCGGTTATACGTGTACTCTCATTAATAATCTGGCTCAGACCATATATATTATTAATGCGAAGTAATGTCTTAGAGGTGTTACTATTGATAGGTGGCGACAGGTCACAATTTGTGTCGCCTAGTAGGAAGAGGTCTTTGCCCTCAGCATCAATGCTACCCACTAATGCCTCATAGTGGGTAAATACGTCGATATTGGACGAGGGGGGTCTGTACCAAGAACAGACAATGAACGGTTTGCTGCGAGGCTTATGTATTTCAATACAGATATTTTCCAAATCTTTAAAATTTAAGTCGGAACGAACCGAGAAATTTAAATTAGATCTGATATACAGTAAGACACCTCCCCCATTACGATTGCGATCCCGCCGGATTATTTCATAGCCAGTAATGCTGCAGTCTTTGTCAAGAATGCTTTCGTCAAGTTTGCTTTCCGGCATTAATTGCAAGAATATCTAATTTAGTATCCGTCATAAAAACCCTAAGTTCATCTAGGTGTGTCATTAGACTATTTATATTCAGGCAAGCCATTTTGAAGCCGCGTTCATTAGGCAATGTAAACGTATCTGATCTGACCTAAGTGTGTCAGGGCAAATGACAGATGCTGTGTTGTTACTACGGGGTAAGTTTGGAGTGCACTGCCCGAGGGATGGTTCCGAAATTCAATTATTATCTTTAATATAGTTAATAAAATTATCAGACATAGCTGTGTTTCCATCGGGCAATAAATGTAACCCTCCCCTGTTAAGGTGTTTCACTTTTACATTTCCATGGCTAACTATGCTCCACTTATTCTGTCTACAAAATTTCTTCAAAATTGTATTTACCCCTTCGACTTTACTGTTCAGTGAAGAGTCAGCACGGGTGATAAGCTCAGAAATTGTTACCTTTGTAGATGACTCTTTCTCGATCTAATGTATCAGGTTCAATCATTGATTTGCATGTTACGTTATCAAAAATCTAAACTATAAGTCCTACAAAGCT
Source organism: Actinernus sp. WN-2022 (assembly GCA_030867875.1). Classification (NCBI taxonomy): domain Eukaryota; kingdom Metazoa; phylum Cnidaria; class Anthozoa; order Actiniaria; family Actinernidae; genus Actinernus; species Actinernus sp. WN-2022. The sequence goes on along the minus strand of JAOWCC010001112.1, from coordinate 841 downwards.
GTTGTTTGTATGTATTCTAGACATCGATAATAAAAGTCTACACAGAAAATTTCACGCCGATAGGGTGTATTGTTCCGGAGAAAATAATTTTGAATTTTATGACAGAACTAACCAGCGTGTTTTCCAGAAGTAATAAAAATCCATGTAATCCGGTGTCAATTTTTTTTTTTTTAACTCGATAAATCTTTAAAAGTTGCAATGATTTTGGTGGGAAATTAAGCTTTATTTCAGGGGAGTAGCCAGGGGGAGGTTCCAGGGTTCCGGAACCCCCCTTCGTGATTTCCAAAGGGTAAAACGCTCTGTAAGATGATGGATCGCCAGACTCGGAATCCCCTTCCCCCCCCCCCCCCCCCCCCCCCTCCCCCCTCCCCCCCTCCCCTGCAGAACTCCTTGCTGCGCCCCTGTATTTGTATTTTCGTTTTATGGCCGCCATGTTTGTGTCCCAGAGAGGGACACAGCTTACAAAGTATTGTAAAATTGTCGTACATTCATTGGACCACAGATCCGTTAGGAAATAATCTAATGTTCCAAAAATTTGTGTTATAAGTGTATTTTTGGTAGTTCTACAAGGTCCAATATGTTTAATTGATTTTATCGACGCAAACCAATTTTGCGATCGCGTGTCATGACGATGAAAACCACCTCTGCATCACAAGTTATACGCGCTTCGTACTTATAAGGCTCTGCCGTTGTATCGGCATTATTACGTTTGTTTTGTACCTGACGTCGATTCATGCCTTTTTTATGAAATCTGAATTAAATGGGCATATTTTCCGCATAAACGCAACCAAGCCGATTGTCATCCAAGGCATGTGCGGGTTTCCGGGTGGGCCAAAATGAC